>WHYT01016981.1:128194-153850 GCA_009806455.1 Tetrax tetrax
GGCCAGCACAGACCCCGCCCGTGAGCCCGTCTCCTCTGCCACCCGCAGCCAAACCGGGGGTCTGCCCCCCGAGAAGGGTGCTGCAGACCCTCGTCCGCTGCAACAGCTCCTGCAGCGGCGACGCCGACTGTCCCGGCGGCGAGAAGTGCTGCTTCACCGGCTGCGGCCGCGGCTGCCTGCCTCCGGACGGGGGCACCGCGCTGCTGCCCGCCGGCCGCGACCCCCGCCCGGCTCCTGCTCCCCGCGACGGGCCCGCGTCCCCGCGTGACATCTGTCACCTCCCGCCCCTGCGTGGCCCATGCAGGGGGCTTTTCCATCACTACGCCTACAACCCGGCCACGGGGACCTGCCAGCCGTTCATCTACAGCGGCTGCGGGGGGAACGCCAACAACTTCGGGACGGTGGAGGAGTGCCAGCAGGTCTGCCAGCAACCGGGTGAGAGGAGGGGCTGCACTGGGCCGAACTGGGCCAGACTGAGCTGCCCCTGCCTGGGCAGAGGTGGGGGCCAGGCAGGGGGTGGGAATGCAGAGCTGCGCTGCCTGCAGCCGGACCCGTGAGCTCTGCTGGGGTCCCCACCCCGGCATGTGCTGTGCCTGCGCCCCAGCACACTGCACAGTGGCCTCCAGGCTTCACCCAGCCTGCAGCTCCGTCCTGGGAGCTGGCAGCGTCCTTGCTGAGGCTGCAGTGTCAGGAAGCGTCATTTTGCAGCCTGGGTATCAAATTGGGAAACCAGACCACTGAGGCGCTCAGCCTGCGCGGGTGGGGGGAGAAGCCTGCTCTTGCAATGTCCCTTCCCAGGTCTCTGCCGAGCGCGTTTGGCACAGGGTGTGCGCTCGGGAGAGCCGGTGACTGCCGGGGGGGCCTGGCACCGTGACACTTGCCTGGTTGTGACACTCGGTTGTGACACACCACACTTCCCAGTGGAGCCGGGGGCAGCTGGGGCCGTTGGTGGTCAAACGGCCACCGCAGCTGCTCAGCTCCCCTGGCACGGCAGTTGGGCCTCCCTGCAACACCGGAACCTGAGGGCTGCTCCCAGCTGTGCCACCTCCCTGAGGGTGTGGGCCGGGGGCAGCCCATGCCTGGGTTGGGGGGCAAACACTGGGGAGTGAATGCACTGGAGTGAATCCGGAGCAGCTGGATGGGGCCAGCTCTGCTCCCCAGCGCCAGCACCCCCTCCTCACCGTCCCCTTTTGTCCCCCAGGGAGAGCCCAGGAGTGACCTCGAGGAGGGGCCGGGGGCCAGGGTCTGCGGCAGTCCTGGCCACCACGCTCTGCCCCACGCAATAAAGCCGCCAGGACACCTGGCTTGCAGCAGCCCAGTCTCCATCCCTCCTGACCCCCGGCCCCGTGTGCTCCCGCTTCCCTTCCTGGCCACATCCATGTGCACTGGAGCAAGCCCAGACCCTGCCCGAGCCTGGGGACCCCGTACCCGGCATGCGGGGCGCAGGCTTGCTCGTGGTGGCAGGTGGCCCCAGCCAGCCCGTCGCCCCCCAGCTCTCAGCTCACCCCTGCAGTGGGAAGCCAGTGCAGGGAAGCACCTGGTGTGAAATGTCCCTGTTGCGAAATGTCCATCCTGGACACAGCCCCTTCCCTGCTCGGTGGGGGCCCTGCAGCAACAGCCCACAGCCGCTGACTCCCAGCTTGGTGTGGGCAGTGGGCTCAGGGTGCGCGTGGGGCTGGGGCACCATCCCTGCCAGGCACCGCTGCCTGCAAGCCAGGGACCCGCAGGTCTTCTCCAGAAAGGCCTCCTGTCCGCGCTCATACCGTCTTATTAATTTGCAATTAATGAGAGCCCAGAGAGGGGCGTGGGCTGTGGATGAGCGTGCAGCCTGCAGATGCCAGGGACGCTCCTGGGAAGGCTGAGCGAGGGCACAGAGAACGCCGGTGTGCTCCGGGACAGCGGCACCTCCTGCAGTGGCAACACCCCGTCCTCTGCCTGCCACCACGGGGACCCTGGGGTGGGCTCGGGGGGCGGATGGGGTCGGTTGAGGTGTGCTGGGCCTGACCTTGGCACTGACTCCTTGCTCTGCGTCACAGCGGCAGGCGCAGGGACAGTGAATCGGGGAGCAGCTGCAGGAGAGCCCTCGCTGCAGGCATTGCTGCAGGCATCGCTGCGGGCATCGCTCTGGGCAGCGCTGGGGAGCTGGTGCTGAACTGGTGGGTAATGCCCACCCACTCTGGCAATGCCTTGGTGCCCCCAGCCACCCAAGAACAGAACAGCTCTGGGGACAAGGGGCAAGGAGTGCCTCAGAGGCAGCGTTTGCTCGGAGGGAGCGGGGTTTTGTGTCAAACCTCTGGTGCTGTGCACGCTCCCTCCCCATGCACCGCTGGCCGTGGCTGCTGGCGAGCTCTGCAGGCAGAGCAGCGAGGAACTTGAAACAGAAAAGATGAAAGCCTCCCGAAAGTGCCAATTTAATATTCCACTCCCTCCCCACCTGCTCCTGCTCAGCCCTGAGCTGGGGCTGCGGCTGCTGCTGGCTGCTGAGACAAGAGTCCCTGCGTGGGGCAGGCACAGGGAAGCGGCACCCTGTCCCCAGTGCCCCGTCTCCTGCACCCTGTCCCCAGCACCCCATCCCCCAGCTCGGGGCAAGGAGGGTGCCCGGCCCAGGCAGGGTGTGCCGGCTCAGCCCCCCATCCACGTGCCCCCCACGATTCAGCTCTTGGGGGTTACAGCACTGGCTGCACTAATGTGGCGCAGAGGCCGCTGCTCCGTAACAGCTCCAACAGCTCCTGTCCGTAACCGCTGGCTGCGGCGAGACCGAGATGGCAGCGTGGGGGGGGGGCAGGATGGTGACGGCCGCCTGCGGGCAGTGGCAGCCCCAGCCCGGTGCCATGCGGCGCAGCCTGGCCGGCGGCACGGCCACGCTTGGCGTGCCGGCTGACGGCACGGGGAAGGCGGCCTCCCAAAATGGGGTTTTTATTACAGCCATACATCACCGCGGCGGCCTGATGCGGGCAGACGGCGGTGATTTTTCTTCATGGTTTACAGACAAATGAGGGGAAGGAAAATTGATGTGAACTTTGCTATAGCGAGAGGTCGGGCGCCGGGGGGAGCTGGTTATGGATGAGCTGGGGGCTGCTGGGGCCGCCTGCCCCTGGGCCCTCCCCTTGCCCCTCTCCGGGCTGGATGGATGGGAGCACCAGCAGCACCAGGACCGGGAGCATGGCGTCCGGCACTGGGACCGTGCTGCTGCTCTGGGGGGCTGGGGAGGGGGGTCCCAGGGGCCTCCCCTGGGCCTGCAGCATGGCCCCGAGCGGGCAGCTGCACCCGCTCCTCGTCAGCAGGATGCTCGGAGAGACGCTCGCCGCTGGCGGGGAGGACCACGCGGGCAGAGTTGTTAATTCCAGCGGACATTCATTAGCGCGGCTGGATGTGCAGCACCGGGCAGGCTGCGGCCACCGGCCTCTGGCGAGATCTCGACCACTTTCACCACAATTAAAGTTGCCTCCAAACGCCACAGTCCTGCCCCATGTACGATAAGAGTTAATATCCCCAAATAGTGACTATCAGCTTCTCCATAAAGGCCATAAATATTAATACAATTCTAATTAGTTCCTTTAAATACATCGCCTAAATGAAGCGCTTCCCGGCAATAGATCGGCGGCGGTTTGGCACCCAGCTCACGTCCATCAAGCAGATCCCGAGCTGTCCCCGCCTGCCCCGTGGCCAGTCCCCGCCTGACGGGGTGGGACCCGCGGCAGCCCGGGGCTGTGTGGTGCCGTGCCGTGCTGTGCCGTGTCACTGTAGGGCTGGCCGTGCTCGGCTGGCGGTGCTCCCGCTTCGGGAGTTTCAAGCTTCGGGATGGGGAAAGGCGGGTGGGTTTCAGGGCTGGGGGCGCCGCGAGCCGTCCCACGCCGGGAGGGCTGCCGGTGCTCGCCGTGGCGATTTCCCGGGCTGTCCCGGGAGCTGCCGTGCGACGTCGGTCCTCGGCTCCAGCGGCCCCTTCCTCCTGCGCCAGCAGAGCTGAGGGGGCTGAGGGAGCCCGTGGCACGGCGCGGCTGGGCCAGTTTCGGGGTAAAACCCTGGGGCTGCAGCACCGCCTCTGATCCCACACTGCGAGGAGGACGGCTGGCGCTGCCGTGGGATCCAGCTGAGTGACTGCAAGAGCGCGGTTTGAAAGCGCCTGATAAAACATCTCCTAAGGACCCCACAGTCACAGATATAAAAATAAACCGACCATGACATCCAGAAGAGGAAAGGGAGCCCAGGCTTCACTGAAAAAGCAGAAAGTGCCCTGCGACCTTAATCAGGAGTAATATTGTTAATAGGTTTCCCCAGGTGCACCCAGATTTGCATTCCCAGCAATTTGCACAATAATGAGGCGAGCTGACCGTGCTTCACCCCAGCAGCAATCACCACAGCAGCAGCACGGTGCCGATGAGCTCCTCTGCTCGCTGCTCTGCTCCAGCTGCAGCGGTGCCGTGTGTCCCTGGTGCCATGCTGCCTGCTGCCTTGGCACGATGCCGCAGGGAAGGGCTGGGCGCCTCGGCGGCGGTGGCTGTGCTGCTCAGACCTCCCTTCAGCTGAGGAGAGAGGATCCCCTCCAAGGTGTGAGGGCGCGCACGTGGCGGGGTGAGTGTGCATGGGGTGAGCGAGCGCAGGGTGAGCGTGCGCAGGGGTGTGCACGGCATGAGCGAGCGTGGGATGAGCGTCCACAGGGTGAGGGTGCAGGCTGCAGGTCCCCCTGTCTGCATCCTCCGGGTGCTCTGGCATTGGTGGCACTGGAAAAGGGCAAATACCAAACTCATTTGCCTGAGGAGAAATTAATACGATGTGAAGCCTGTAGTGAGTGATTTAAGAAGTGCATTTAAAATCTCAACACAAATAGATTTTTTTATAAGGTCAGAAGAAAGATTAAATGCTACAGACAAGCACAGCAGTTGCCACTTCCAGCCTTGCTTTCACCATAAATATTTTGGGCTGGCGCCGTGTTCCCACGGTGCCCATGTGGGTCAGAGCCCGCTTTCCCCTGGCAGGGCGAGAGCCGCTCCGGGCGCAGCGTTGGGCGAGCAGAGACATCCCCAGGGAGGACACGATGTCTCGCCATCCTCATCCTCACGCAGCAGCCCAGCTTTCCACTGGCATGTGGGAGCAGCCAATGATGCTCCTCAGGCACAGAGGGAGGAGAGGTGAGGTGAGGTGTGGGGGGCTGTGCTGCTGGTGGCACCGGAAGGACCAGTCGTGGCCGGGCAGGATCCGGCCCCAGATCCCAGACCTGCTCCGGTGCTGCTGCCAGCTGGCCAGGGCGCCCGTGGTGTGGGGCAGCTGTGCAGCCCAAGCCATGGCGCTGGCCCGGCGGGTGTGTGCCCGCTGCCAGCTCCCCCTCCTGCCGCCTGGCAGGGACCAGGATTGATGGCAAGAGATTTGAAAGGCTCCAAATGTGGAGGTTATATCGCTGAGCCGCCCCCATCCATCACGAGGCGCTCATTATTAAGTAACACCCTGCACACCGGGCTGATTTCACACCTTATCTGAACCCAGCAGCTGTGCCCTAAATCCTGAGCGCAGCGACTGTCTGGAGGAATTCGGCTGCCTGTGCTTAAAATTAGTGTTAGCATCTATCATTTCCCCACACCAAATGGCTTTTGTGTCGGCACTTGGCAGCGCTCATCCGTCACCGGGGCTGTGGGCTGCCTGGCTCCACACCCTCTCCGTCACTGTCACAGGACCCTCGTTGGCAAAATGTCACCCAAAGGACAAGTGGGACAGCTTGGCCTCTCCCTTCTGCCCAGGCTGGCAGCACTGCCGGCAGTGAGGTGTCCTCTGTCCCCGTGGGCCCTCCCTGTCCCTCCAGCCCCCCTGCTGCCAGGTCCAGGGGGCACAGCCCACAGCCCCCTGGCACGGCGGCCTCTCCCCACCCCTGGCACGGTGGCTTGCTGCCCGCTGCGGTGCCAGCCACAGCCGCCTGGCTGGGCCCCTCCTGGCCACTGCCGCCGGCAGCCGTCCCCGGCGAGGAGCTCCTGCCAGGCCGGTGACGCTGGAGCTGTCGGCGTGATGAAGAGCCTCCCGCGGCAGCACAGATAACGTACAAGCACAGGTCAGGCGAGGCCCGTGTAGCCCATCCATCAGGCGCAGCAGCTACAGGCGCTCCCCGTGCCACCATCTGATGTGCGTTACCCGGCACAAATGTGTTCCTTCCCCAAGGTTAAATGGATGAGAGCGGTTCGGGCACTGACAGCTCTGCCTGCCCTGTGCAGGCGATAAACGAGCTGGAGGAACCGGAGGGGAAAAAAAGGTTTGTTTTCTGTCAAATGCTCCTTTTGATGGTGCTGGCACGAGGACGGCAGCAGTGCGGAGATGGGTGCAAGGATGGGGATCCGCTGCCGGCGTGGCTACGGGGCAGCTGGCAATGGGCACCATCACAGGGCTCTGGGTGACAGACAGGCGAGAGAGAGGGCTGGTGAAAGGTGGGAGCACCACGCGGCTCTGGCACCAGACGCTCGGCACGGTCCTGGTGTGCCATCGAGGTGCGATGGAGCTGGTGGGGATCGGGTGGGACGGCAGTGAGCCAGCACGTCCCCCTGCCCCGATCCTGCCTGGGTCTGCTTTGGGCACTGCCTGCAGCCGCAGTGCCCTGGGGTGCGTGCTGGGCAGGGGTCCGGCTCCCTGCGCGGTGTCCCTGCCAGGCTGCTGCTGCCCTCGCTCAATGTCACACTCGGAGCCTGTCAACGTGAAAAAAGGTTTGCAGCCGATAAGCGATCGGGCTGTCAGCTGCGGCGTGCTGCTCGCTCGTGATTTACTGCAGCGTCGCTAACGGAGCACAGATTTTTCTTAATCTAAATTGAAAACTACTCAAGTAGAAAAATAATTTCATTGCTTCATCTTGAAGGGGCGGGGGGAGAGGAAGGGGAAGAGCCGTGGCAGGGCAGGCAGGGCTGGGGCTGCCTGTGCCCCTCGCGCCCCCCGGCCATGCCCTGGTGCTTCGCCATGCCCCGTGCTCTCCGTGCCCCACGGCTTCGCTGTGCCGCGGTCCTTCGCTGTGCCGCGGTGCTCCCCGCGTCGCGGTGCTTTGCCATGCCCTGCTGCCCGCCGTGCCGTGTGGCAGAGCAGGGCAAGGCGCGCGTCTTGGGTGTGTGGGTGCCTCCAGACCCAACGAGGAGGTTTGGGGGTGACAGTCTCCACTGGTGCTTTGGCTCCGGCGTGCAATCCAGCCGGCAACGCCGCGCACCGCGGCTCTGTGGCCGTGCTGACACGGCGGGGCCATGGAGGCTGCCGGGGGTCTGGGGCAGGCATCCGAGTCAGCACCGCATTTGGGACGGGACCGTGCCAGACACGCTGGCAGCTGGACACGTTATGCGTGGCAGTGTCACGGGGACGCCGGAGCAGCCACCGCCCTCACCGCATGGCGCAGAGCTGGCACCTGGGCCGCGGCTGCAGGCAGGGCCTCGCTTTCGGCAGCATCGAAGAGCTTGCGCTCTGCTTGGAAAGAAAATCTGAACATCGGGTGTCCCCCCGGTGCCCGGCTCCTTGTCAGGGGGCTGGGACGGGGCGCGGGGAGGGGGGACCACCAGGGCTTGGTGGCGGGGCGCAGGCTGCGTGGGGGGCTGTGCCCCCGGTGCTGGCGGACACTGGCGCAGGTGGGGACGTGCTGCCTTGCGGAGAGATTGGCAATTTGGAGCGCAAGTGAATTCTGGGAGCATTTGCTGAGCTGGATAATAACGTGCCCAGTGAGCTGCATCCCAAGCACGCTGCCAAATTAGAGAATTTTTTTTCCCCTTTAATTTAAAAGTCACCGTTGGGAAATCTCTGTTGGCCTCGGCAGTGATTTCCCCCAGGCTGCCTTTCTGGAGAAATCTCTAATTTTGATTGTCACACTTTGTGGACTTTAACTCGGGGAAGCAGAGCTGTAAATAAGGTGCTGCTCCGGCACGGAGGCTCCGGCTGTGCTGGGACAGCGAGCAGCACCAGCTCGGGTGGGAAGGAGGGAGCAGCCTGGCCACGGCTGTGGCCACCCCGCCCTTGCACCTCTCCCTGCCGGCCCCTCACAGCCCGATTGCACAGGCCAGCTCCCTTTGGTTAGCTGGGTCCTGTCCCGCCTGCCAAACCACCCGGCAGGCTCACGAAGATCTCACTGACCCCCGTGCCACGGCTGGCGGCGGGCCGCCCGGTGTCTCCGCTGCCTGCAGCTCGGTGGAACCGTCGCACGGCCCCGGCGTGGCATCTCCTGTCCCAGGTGTCGGGAGGGACTCGCCTGGCACCCCGTCAGCAATCGGGGAAGAGGGAAAAAACGCAGGCGGCTCCCTCTCCGCGCAGAGCCGGCACGGCGGTGCCGGGGCGAGCTCTGCAAAGGTTACAGCCCATTTGCATTTTACCCTTCAGTAATTTCAACACTTACGGGTGCAATTAAGAGGCAAGCCTGGCGCTACGAAGCTATCAGTGCAGAGAGACCGGAATACTAACCAACGCCGGCGCGCGTTCCCATCCCGGGCCGTGCGACGGATCCGCGCTAGCTCTGCAGTACTGCCGGCGCGTTTCCACCCGCCGCAGTAATGGGCTCTGACTGCATTAAATGCACATTTTTTAACTTGTCTGGTGGCCCGGGCCTCCCCACGGTGTTCAGGTGATGGGTCTGCGGCTGCGGACACGGCACGCTGGCAGTGCTGCGTCAGGACGGCAGCCGTGGCAGAACCGGGGCTGGGCGGGTGCCGCGCTCATTGCCCCGCCGGAGCGTTTGGTCCCACGCTGCCCTCCGGAACAGGAGCCCCAGGGGAGCCCCGCTTTGTCTCCTCTACGAGCAAACCGCCGGCGCGGCAGTGCTGGCCGGAGCAAGGCGCCCAGCACGGCCCCGGCGGGACATCCCCCACGGGGGATGGGGGCTCTGCGGCCGTCCCCCTTCTGCCTCGGTGGGTCGCTGGGCTCGGAGAGCGGCCGTCTGCCCCCTTACGCTTCATCCCATTTAATTGGATAGTTTTGAGCTCTGGCTCATGATTTCTGCAGCAATTTGGTCTGAGATTTCTTTCCTTCCCTCCATTATCCACTCTGATTAACTCAGCTGCACCTGTCAGCTTTTATTCGGCAGCGCGGGGAGCGCCTGCGAGATCCTGTTAAAATGCATGAGTTTTATCGCAGCCGCGCGCTCCTGGCCAGCGAAGCCTAACTGGGAGGGAAGGGGCTGCGAGGAGCAGGGCTGTGCTGGGGGAGCCGCGGGCTGCGGGGGCCCCTGCGGCTGGGGTGCGGGTGCCGCAGCGGGGCTGGCGTCCTCGTCTCCGCGCCGGCAGCGCGGGGAGGCCGGCTGGGAGCTGGCCCAGGCCGGTGGCCGCGGGGAGCCCGGGGCGCAGGCAGCTGCAGGCAGGGCCCTGCTACCGCTCTGCGCTGCCAGGGCGCTCGGGGCTGCCGCTTTTCCGCTTTGCAAATGCTCATTTTACATTCCGGCTATAACTTGTTCCCTTTTTCTCATTTTAATAAGAACGAAAGCATCCGGAAACACGGCAGCACCCAAGAAAGAGCGAGATCTGACATAATTAAAAAGTGGCTTCAATCAGGCTGTTTTCCTAATGGTTTGTCATATCAGCCCACGCCGCCCCGCACCCCCCTCTGCTCCCAACCCCCTGAGGCATCATTTACATTTCTTAATAACCCCTCATTAATATTCATGACGTGGGGAGGGTAATAACGGCTGAGTGCACACCACTAATTCAATTTCAGCGAGCCTCAGTGTGTTTAGTTAATCACCGGGGGACCTGGGTTACTCAGTACAATTATTTATTCGGAATTAGATCTTGAGGCATCTGGATTGAAACCTGAACTCGGAATAAAATTAAGCCAGGGCTCTCCTCCTCGCCTCCGCCTCCCCGCTGCGGTGCTGAGCCTCCGCCGGCGCCCTGCCGCGCTCAGCCGAGGAACCGCTGTTCCCCGTGTCCGCGGGCGCGGTTGGGGAACGGCGTTGGGGATGGCTTGGCCTGGGCTGTCCCGAGGCACTGCGCAGCGCTGGGCTGCAGGGGGAAGGCGCCGTAGGTCCCCCTGCCTCGGGCCAGGCCCCTCTGGGGCTGTGAGGGCACCGGTGATGCCCGGCCCCTGCGGAGTGTGGGTGCCTGGGGACGCGGAGCCAGGCTTCCGTGGGATCCTCACTCTCCCGACAAAGCTGAGTCGCAGGGTCTGCTCCGGCCTGGCCAGCGCCTGCAGCACCCTCCCGCTGTGCCCAGGCAGAGCCCGCTGCCCAGGACGGCTGGCTCGTCCCCATCCTGTCATTTCCTTTAGAGTTTTTCTTATACTTTGATTTTGCTCCTGGTTTTGCTTTTTAATTCAGTGTTTTGTCCCTGTGCTCCAGCCCCCCTTACTGGATAAAACCTCCCTGTTATTGCATCCCGCCCTGCAGCAGCACGGTGAGAACTGGGTTTCCCAGGCAGCGCATGGCGCTTCGGGGTGCGACGAGGCCGGCAGAGCACGGGAGCGGGAGCGGGGCCAGGAGCAGCCAGCAGAGCTGGTGGCTGTTCCAGTGACAACTGCGGGTCCCCACGCGGCCCCCGTCCTGCCCAGCACCTGAGGGCTCGCGGCGCGGCGCAGTGCCGTCGCAGCAGAAGGAAGCCTGTGCGCGTTGCTTCGGGGGCTGCTTGCAGAGAGAGGGGGTGTCACCATGTGCGCCTGGGCGGGACCCCCCCGCGGCAGCACGACGCCTCGGTGGGTCCATGGGGCTGCCACTCGCCTGCCATCGCCATCGGGCTCCTGCTGCAGCGGCCGCTGCTCCGGCGGCGTCCCCAGCGCGTCCCGGGGCTTCGCCTGTCCTCCCCGCGCGCAGGAGGCGCTGGGGCCAGCGCCTGGCCTGTGCTCATCGCTCCCGGTGCCGGTGTTTGCACACTTAACCTGCTCTCACGGAGCGGGGCGCTGCGCCGCGCCTCCGCTGATTTCCAGCCGTCGGGCCGACAATCGGCACCTGGGCTGCCGGGCCCTTCCCACGAGGCTGTGGATTCTGGCTATCAGGTTTTGTTTAACTCAGCTAATGCAGCAGCCACGCCTCAGATTCCCGACCTGTTTTCCTGAGCATCCCCCGCCTCGCAGTCCTGCAGGGAAGCGCATCCACCGCTTTCCATCCCTTTGTCTAAGGAGGAGAGGCCTCAGGCAGGAGGGGCGGCCTCGCTGGCTGCGCTCAGATCTCCGCTCCGCCGTTCCAAGATCATTCCTTCGCCTTCCCCCGGCGCTGGGCGGTTTCCCCGCCCGTGTCTGCGGGCTGGCGCTGCGTTCATCGCCCTCGCCGGCCCGGCCTCCCCGCAGCTGCCAGCCTCGCGGGCGCGTGTCGCTGCTCCTCCGGCGACGCAAACGTTCCGCTTTCACCGCTGGCGAATTGCCCCAGCGCTCAGTAAAGCAAAGCCAGATGATCCAACAATTATCTTCTATTTACCTCATCTTTAACACGCAGATTTGTTAATTTTGTCATGACTGATCTCTCCTGTATTTTATTGGAACAACAGGGGACGCGAGGCACTTTTTTGAAAACATTATATATTTTTTTAATTTCGTGAGCGTTCTCAAACCAGACTCCTACTGAGATAACTGCATAATAGCTACGATCATTATGTTATGAAAAATTATTTTAGCTCAAAGCTGTTTTTTAAAGCATAGTTGAAATAAATTCCTAAGATTTTGGCCAAGTTGACTGTCTTCTAATTATTCATATTTGTTAAATTGAAAAATGCCTCCTGTCTGTCGGCGGCTCTGCCTCTCGCAGAACCGCGGGGCCGTCCCTCACGCCCCCCCCCCGCGCCCCGCTGCCGGCCCCGCTCAAGGCGCACAAACCGCGCGCTGCCGGCAGCCCCGTGCCGTGCGGGCCCGGCCGTCCGGTCACACAACCGGCCCAAAACGGCCGCCGCCTCTCGGGGCCCGCGGCCGCGCTCCCCCGCCCCGGGCGGCGGCAGCCCCGGCCCCCCCGCGGGGCAGCACCTCGGCCCTGGCGCTCCAGGGACCCCGCCACCGGGGGGGCCCTGCCCTCGCCCTGTTCTGCAGCCGGCAGCGCCCCCCCCCGGCCCCCCGGTACAGCCGGGCCCCGCCCGGGCCCTGCCCTCGGCCCTCTCCGGTCCGCCGGCGTCCCGGGGCTGCTTTGCGACAGTGTGGCGCTTTCCGCCTCTCGCTTTCCGGCAGCGGTCCTCCCGCCTCGCTTTCCGGCAGAGCGGCGCCGCCCCGGCTCGCCGCGCTCCCTGCCTTACGGCACGCTGTCGCGCGGCCCCGGTGGGTGGCGGCGGTTTTCCGGTGGCGGGGCCCGGCCGGCGCCATGGACGTGGGGGAGCTGCTCAGCTACCAGGTGAGCGGCCCCGCGGCGGCTGCCGGGCGCTGGGCGGCGGCGGGGCCCGTCAGGGTGGCGGGGCCCGGGCCGGCGGCGGCCCCGCGGCCCCTGCCCCGCCGCGCTCGGTGCGCTCTCCCGGGGCCCGGCTGCGGTGTCGCGGGGTGTTGGCCGCCTCTCCACCGCCTCGGGGCAGCGGTGCCTCGGTGAGACCCGGTGACCGGGGCTGTTCGGGAGCGTGGCTCGGCCGGTGCCGGTTTGATGTCCCCGCGGCCCGCGCCGCTCCTGCGGGGAAGCCCGTGCTTGTGTCACGGCTCGCGTTCTGCTTTATCTCGCCTGTGTTAGAAACCCCATTTAATTGGACTTTTGCCAAAGTCTTTTGAAAAAGTTTCCCCTCTTACCAAAGTTTGCTTTTGCCCCGTGAGCCGGTCTCCTCTCGACGTGCGCCCGTTGCCTCGTCGTCGCTTGGAGGCCGGTTTGTAAGCAGGCGCGGGAAGGGTGGGTTTGTGTCACGAGAGTGGGTTTAGCGCGTTCCCTGGGGATCGGGAGCCCTGATTTGCAATGAAGTTTGGATACTTTGCTGCGGTTTGTGCACGCGATGTGTTGGCTTGTGCTTCAGTTCTCAGACAGACTGCAGCAGGGGCCTTTCCCTGCTGGATCGGTGGGCACGAAAAGCACTCCAGGGCGTTCTGTGTACCCCTAACCCTACGTGATTGAGCAGAGGAGTTATCAGACTTCTTCATTACTACGTTTGAACCCCCCTGTGGCTGGGGACACAGCTGGCACAGTTTCCTAACTAGCCAGCACTGGGACAGGTCACCCCCGTTAGCCCAGGGCTGGTCCACCCATCGTGCTCTGGGTATAAAGTGGGGACGGTGCTGGGGGCAGGTTTGGCTGCTGGGGAGGGAGAGCACTGTAAACTATGTACTTGAGTCTGTTCTGTTCCTGTTTTCCATCCCTGTTTTCTTTTCCTCTGATGTTCTCTTAAACTGTATCTCAGCCCAGGAGTTTGGCCTTCTTTTCTTTCCCCGTTCTGCGGGGGGCAGTCGGGGGAAGTGAGTGAGCGCCTGTGTGGTATTTGAGCTGCTGGGTGGGGCTAAACCACGACACAGGGAAAGAGGGAAAATGACCTTTGGGTTTGAGAAATTTCTCATCTTCTTTTCCCGCTGCTGTCAGAGTTCTCTGGCGTACGGCTGTAAGAACGGCCTTTCTCTGAGAACTCCCCGGAGCCCTACTTGCCTCGGCTCCAGGACGGTTTCTCCCGTGGGTTGCTCTGACATCCTCCCTGCTTCATCCGTTTGTGTGGTGCTCACAGCACAGTCCTGCTGTTCCGAGATCTGCTCTGCTTTTGTGTTTCTCTACCTACTGTTTTTTTCCTGTGATTTTTTTTCCAATATCAAATTAGAATGATGATTTCTCATGGTCTTTTAATTCCTTGGTCTTCGCTGCAGTTCTGGTTAACGATGCTGCCCTTTACCTGTTCTGTGATGCGATTTATACCTAAGGTGCAGAAAGGTAAACCTGTGCTGAACTTCTCTTTGTTGTAATTTTTTAACCAGGCTCTGGTTTGGGTTTTTGTTTCTTGGTTTTCCTCTCGCTCTGGAAATGTGAAGTCCGCACAGGATCCCCTTCCGCTCGGGGGGGAAGCGCACATCCGCTTCGTCCTGGTCTCTGTGATTTCTGCACAGCTTTCTCTGGGATGAGCTTTCGATACTGCGATGAGGCTAGAGGTAAAAACTGCTGCTTACCTGCTGGGTATTACAATTTTAATTTATTTTCTTGCTGCTGAAATTATTCTACAGCTTTCAACCAACTGCTGAAACTGTTCCTGAAGGGCTTGTGCTGGCTCTGGCTCTTGTGAGCTCTCACCGAACAGAAATGGTTCCGGTGTCCGGAGGTGAGACAGCGCTTCCGCGTGTTGGATTGCAGTGGCGCTGAATTCAGACCCCCAGAGTTGGGTAAAGTGGGCAATACGGGGGAAAGGAGCGGAGGAGCAGAAGGCAGATAAATAGCTCTGATTCTGAGAAAATGAGATTCCCTCTGTGGGGGCACTTTTGGCTGAACGATGGAAACAAACGCCAGGTTTCAAGCGCCTGCCGCCCTGCACAGGTCAGGTGCGTGCCGCGGCTCTGCGAGGCAGGGGGAGCCGTGCCCCCCGCGCCCCTTTTGAAACGCACATCGAGAACAGTCAGCCTGCCGTCGCGCCTGTGCCGCGGAGAGGATGCCGACGTGCGCGTGGCGGATAACTGAAGCGAGCGCTGCTCGGGGCGGGCGGGCTGCAGCCGCTGGGAGGAGGCGGCTCGGGCGGCAGCTCCTGACCCGCTCCGCTGTCGGCCTGCTGCTGTGGGGCCAACCGGGCGCAGCCCCGGCGCGTTCCTGCCGTGCGCTGGGGAGCGGCCGGCTCGGCGCCCTCATCCATCCTAGGGGCAGGGGTGGCACCGGCTGTCAGACGAGCGGGCTGGATGATGGGTGGTGTGCACCTCTGCTGCCTGATTTTAATCTCGTGCTGCAAATGAGTCCATCTTCTCAGCTTCCCTCAGCACATCCCCAAATAATTGCTTTTCTCTCTCTTGTTTTGAATTTGTCTCCTGTAAATGCCTAATCTGTGCCCTTGCTTAATCAAGGTGATGTTCTCCCTCAGTGCCGAACTTGGCACGGAAGATCACAGGCGCTGTGCCACTGATTTAGCACCAAGTGTGTGTCAGAGTGGGAAAAGGAACCTCTTGCAACAAAAAATACAATTAAACGGCACCTGGCATTTTATACAAAGCTCAGGAATCCATAAACTTTATGTGTTGCTGCAAAACAGTTGCAGATGGTCTGAAGCAATGATTAAATATTGCTGCTGCGCTGCCCGGAAAGGCTGTGCCCAGAGTCTCTGCGCCTGGCCGCCCATTACAGAGCGCAATTAACGGGACAAAGCCAGCCCCCCTCTTCTCCGAGGTCAGTCAGTTGCCTCCGGAGGGAGAGGGAGATTAGTTTAATTCTCATAAAGTGCAGATTTCTCCACTGTGAGCGATCAGTACAGATTGCTAGTTTTTAAATGCAATGTTAGTGGAGTCAAATAACAAAAGAAGCGGTAAAGGACAGGATGAGGGCCGGCTTGGCGGAGCTGGGCGGTCTCTCCCGCTGTTCGACCGGTTGAGAGCGGTTTGTGAGGGGATGCGTGTCAGTGGAGGCACGTCGTGGTTCCTGCTGGTACGGATCAATGTCTGCAGGTAATTGATCGATGCACAAATCAGGTACAGATCAATTACTGCGGTTTGCGGAGCCGTGGATGCCCCGCGGCAGAGGCAGCTCCGCCGAGCGGGCTGACGGCGCCTCACGGCCGCTGGCCCGCCGCTGTGCTCCGGGAGGAGAGGCCTCGCGCCAGGGAGCTCGCGCTGGCCCGCTGACGGGGCTGCGAGCCAGCCTGTGCTGCGCTTTGCGGGGTGTGACCTTTGGCCTCCCCCCTGCGTGTCCCTGCCCCGCGCACCGCCCCGCACGGCGCCGGGCCGCGCTCCTCGGGGCGCTCTGGGGCCTGGCGAGCCCCTCTGGGGAGGACAGCGGCTCCTCGCTGCCAGGAACGGTCCGTATCCGCACGGCGCGGCGCACGCCTTTCCTTTCATTTGCCTCAGTTTGCCCGCTTTTGGAGCTCCTGAGACCTCCTGAGGCTTCAGGGCGTTCCAGGCAGCAGTTCTTCCCGTTTCTAACACTGGGATCCCACTCTGTCTACAAATGTCACGCCTCAGGAAGGAAAAAGCCAATGGAAAGTAAGATTGATAGTGGCCTGGTTTACTGCAAATGGTGGAAACAAAGCTACGCAGTTAGTGAAGGCATCTCTGGAGATTTGGGGCTTGCTTTCAGGAGTCTGAACTGAGGGCTGACGCGTAGCGCTGAGCAGCGGCTCTGCCGAGCGGCCTGCAGCTGGCGGAGAGGGGGTCACAGAAGAAGCTGCATCACTTATGAAGATTTCTTTCGAGTTTCATTAACAAATAATTTCTGAGCGCCACAGTAACAAGGTTACTTACAAAGCAGATGTCTTGGTGATATGAAACTCCGTTACTGGGGCTTCTCTGAACCTTCCCGATGTCTGGAGAAGGCTGGAAGCGATCAGCGGCGGGGCGATTTGTTCTCGGATTCTGTGGTGACGTCGCGTTGGTGTTGGTGTGCAGTCGCTGCTTTGAGGGAGGCCGGGCAGCCGTTGTCCTTGGGTTTGGCACGCAACGTCTGGCCCGAGCCGCGCGCGGCGGGCGCTGTTGTCCCTGCTGCCCGGACCGGGGCAGGCCCCGCGTTACGCGTCCCGCGTGCGAGGACCCGTGCGCGGCGTGCGTTGTGCAGGGGTCTGCGGCCGCGAGCCTCGCCGGCTGCGGCGGCCTGGGTGTGTGGGTCAGCAGCCAGAGCAAGTTCAGCTGAAGGCTGGCAGAGAAGCAGGAGGAGGGTTCTTCCCGTGCCAGCCACCGCCTTTTGTTTACCTTATTGTGTTTTATAAGTGTCAGCTTTTTTCAAACCCTTTGGTATTCATTGGTTTTTGGGTGGTGATATCAGTGTTAGATTTAAATGGAAATGTCTTCTGAATAAATTACTGTGAATGCACTGCATTCAACGGGAACAAAATTAAGCTTAACTAACAAAACAATTTAAAAATGCTTTTCTTGTGCATTTTCTAATGGATTCCATCTTCTTGCCAAATGCACCTCAGCATGACCAAGTAAAAAACCCACAATTTATTTATGAAATTATTAACTTTCCCTTTTCCACCAGAAAGCAAAACTTGCGTAGCTGTGTGTGAAGCTATGAAATTATTTAAATAAATGTATTTAGACACAGTCTCCATGCAACAACGTACGTGCTTAATTCTTGCTGGTTGGTACCAGTCCTGTAGAGAACAAAAATGCAAACCGAAGATGAAAATCAATGAGCAGAAGCTAATGCTTGCCTTAAATCAGTTGTTCATGGCCGCGCGTCTCTCGTGGAATGGGCAGAAACCCAGGTGTTTCACTTATGCCTTGATTTCTGAGTTTTAATAGTGCTGGTTGGAAAACTGCATAACATCAATAACAAAAGGAAAAACCTTAATGCCTGCTTAATAGCGTTTGCCTGGGAATTCAATTACTGTCTATTGCAATATGTTGGCAGCATTAATAATTGCACGCTGGGCACTTCCATAATTTATCATAATGATTTCTGTTATGTATTACAGAAGATTCCTCCCCCCAACAATCCATAAATACAAAAAAGGATAAAATAATTGAGATTGAAACAGGGTGTAAATTCTGATAGCAGGGATTGTGTGCTCAGAGGAAATGGGGTTGGTTTCGTGATGGAGTTTTAATTTAGATTTTGTCCTGGTGATGCAGTCCCTTCCCACGGTACATTACTTTGCATCTGACGAACCGCCGGCCCCCTCGGTCCCTCGTTACAGCTGCAGTCTTGTCAAGGCTTTGTTCCTTTTTTAACGTCTAGAAACGAGAGCGAGGAGTGAGATTCTGACTCCCTAAACTAGGATCGTCCAAGGCAAATCTTGCAGGGCTTTCTGCTGTAAATGTCCGGACTTCTTATGTCCCCAGTTTCTGTGTCTGTGTTTGAAACATCAGTCTGCCAGAGCTGGGGTAGGGCGAGCTGAATAGTACCGAGGCAGGAGGGAGCCCCGTGTCCATCCGGGCGCTGAGTCGGGAACGGGTCTTTACTGGCGGGGTTTCCTTAGGTGCCATTGACAAGAGCGCCTTTTTTCTTTTCTTTATTGGGTTGCTGATCGTTTGGGGAGGGTTTGAATTGCTGATTGTTGATGATGACACATTTGTTTCCAAAGGGATCTCTGTGTATTTGTATTTGAATTTGTATTTGATCTATATGAATTACTTATCTAGAAGATAAGTAATAAGAACCTACTTTAGAAAAAAACCCAACAGCTTAGGAGAAAAGCCAGCCCAACCACAAAACCTTCCAAGCAAATAAATTTTTAATTTGAAAGAATCTCTGGGTATGCTTCTGCTTCACAGCTATCAAATTATGGGCTAACTGCTTTAAAAGTGCATGGGAGCACTTGAGGAGAGTTGTAAGTCAGGAACGCGCCGTCCGTAATGGAAACGGCAGAAAAGACGTAGGCAGAAAGGAGACAGACAGCCGGGTTTGAGTAGGTCTGGCTGGGAGCAAGCATCTGGAGCTCTGATTTGTGCTAATGTGTTGTCTGGGAAACTTGCTTCTGCAGCTCCCGCAGAGCGGTTATAGCACGGCGACGCTGAGAACAGTCGTGGTCAGGCTGCTGTCCAGTTTGCCTCTCGTTATAATTAATGCTCCCGTGCTTTCCCAAGGGGTCTTTGGTTTGGTGTTTTACATCTCTCTGGAAAGCAGAGTTTTCTCGGGAGTGGAGCTTTCATTTTCTAGCTTTTCCTTTATATTGAAATGAGTAAATGAGCAATGGTTCTCTCGGCTGTGCAGAGCAGCAGTGGTGGCTGGTTTGCAGCGTGCGCATTGTGATCGGGTCCCGGCAGGATTGCCTTGTGAGCCTGAAAGAGTTACTGCCCCCCGCGGCCCTGAAGTCCCTGCCTGCTGGGGAGCCGGAACGGCCCACCCCAGCGCCCACGCTCGCTGGGTCTGCGGAACCTCTGCCTTTGTCACCTCTGCCCTCTGCATCCTTCTTTCTTTGAATCAAACCTGAGAAGAATCCAAATCCCAGTTCAAAAGTGAGCCTTAGGTTCAGGAAAGCATGGTGCAACTCTTAGGGCTTTATGCAGAATCCCCCAAAGCAGAAGAGTGGGGTCTTCCTGCCAGATCATGTTCTATGAAATAGACTGGACAAATGCTAGAGCTGATGGGCTTATGAAATCATCTTACCAGGCAACTTGAGTAGCTGATAGAAAGAAGAACATTTTTCTTATTGTTTTCATTGTTCTTAACACACAGGCTCCTTTTAAATAGTAAAGAATTAAGCTTTGTTTTCCTGTAGTTACAGAGCACGGAGTACTCCTGTTCCAGCTTGGTTGTCCTTCAAAAAATGTGAGAGACAAAATGTAATATCCTTGTAGTTTCTGAAGGGAGAGAGTTTCTATTGCAGATGCTTTCATCCGTTTTTGTCTAAATTAAAACAGGAGATTAGGGTTAGTGGACTTTTTCTTGTCCTTGGCAAATTACTTTTAATTTTGGCAATTAAATAGAAATTGTGGAATAAAAGCAAACCATAACGATTCAGGCACTGCTTAATCTGAAGCCCCTGGAGGGCTGCAGGAAGCAACAGAACTCCTGTCCTGCGTGCTCTGATTTAGGCTCTGATCCCTGATCCCGCAGTCAGGTGTCGGGGAGGGTCGAGGTGAATTAGGATGCACACAAGGATTCAGTAGAATCTCGTGTACCGGGTGGGTGAAAAGTTATCTTTCCCTGCTGCCTGCTTCAGCGCAGGGCCTTCTGTGGGTAAAACACGAGGCTGTCTCCCCTGACCTGGCTGACTCCAGAGCCGTGGGGCGGTCAGCTGTCGCTGCGCCGGTCAGCCTGGCCTCTCTTGTCGCTGAAGTGCTGGTCTGGTGCCTACGGAGAGATTTTCCCGTGAGTCACGTTCATAGATCAAACGAGGTGGGATGTTGACATAGCTCTTGGCAGAGCCATTCATCTACTCATATGATGTTCCACTTCACTAAATTAATTGCCTTTCCAGTTTTCGGAGTTGTTAAGAGTTGTGTAAGCAAACGTTTTCAACAATTTGTAAGAACTTCCTCAATATGTCTTGTAATATTGGTGTGCTGGTTGGTGAGGGTCACAAAAACCTTAATTCACCTTATTTCTCTGACTTTAGCCTAACAGAGGGACAAAAAGACCCCGTGATGAAGAGGAGGAAGAAATCAAAGCACGTCGGAAACAGGCTAGTGCACGAGAGCACGGGCGTCACCGGGAAGAGGAGTCTGTTGCGCTGGAAGAAACTGATGATGAGAAGAAGAAGCTGCTTCAGATAATTGAAAGAGATGGCGAAGAGGAAGAGGAGGAGGTAAATCGCTAGTGTCCTGTGGGAAAGGGGAGGCAGTGGGAAATAAGCAAACACTAAATCGCTTCTCTGTGATTTCCATTTCTTACCGTGTCGAAGATGAGACTAACTGGTGATTTTCACAGGCCTCATACAGCTTAAGGTTATGGTTTTACGTTCCTGCCCTGCAGGTTATTCATTAATTTCAAACAGGCTTCGCAGAGATATCTCGTGGAGGATTAAAGGGAGGAGGGCAGAAGGCAGAGGGAAGGGAAAGCTTTCAAGCCTGATCTCTGTTTCAGGCTGAGAATACCCAAATCACCTTCTAAAATATATTTTTCAGAAATAGTTTCTGTATTCTAACCAGTTCCCAACGCTGTTATTCTCATCAGAACCCCCAGCCATGCAGCTTCTCCCGCTCTCCCCCTCTTTGAGCTGTGCAGCAACAGCGGCAAATAAGCAAACATTCTTCTGTACAAGAAAGGTCTCGGGTCAGGGGAGGGGGTGGCAGCTGTCAAGGGTAAACGATTTCAAGCCTTGGAGACAGAAATCCAATGCAGCATTGGCCTTTCTGCCAAGGGCCAGGGAAAAGATCACTTTATAAATGTGACACATGGATTGGTATAAATGTAGAAGATATTTGCTTCCTGCTGCCTGTGTCCTGTTTGATAAAAATCCAAGTGATATTCACCGCTGCAGAATCGTGTAGCTTTGTAAAATATCATTGTCCTTTGTATACAGCATCGCTAGCGTTTGTGTCTGAAAACTGCCCTTGTTTTTCTGATGTTGAGCTGTTGCCGTTACAGTTGTTGCTGATAGCGGAGAAAAATAGCACAGAATTTCTGTAGCAGTTGAGCCCCAGGATGAATGGATGCAGCCAAAAGTCCTGTTGACTGGCTAAACTCTTGTGGATTCCTGCAGCGTAGAAGTCCCTTGTCTTTGTCAAGTGGAGTTTTTCCATCTAGGCATTTTAAGGGCTGGAAGTCCAAGGTTTTTTTAGAACCAAAATCTCTGGTTTATTATCTTGGAATGTAGTTAATGTAAGTGCCATCAGCATGCGGTTTGTGCCGGTAAATTTGGTGGAAGGAAGCTAATCTGTCGGACACTGAACGCAAACTCAACACCAGATACAGAGCAGATCCTGATGGAAATAGTGATGCTGTAGTGATAGATGTTAGAGAAAGCGGAGAAGCAAATGAACTAGAGGGACGCGCTGTCAGCACACGTGACTGAATCCTGGTGGATTGAAATCCCACTGCAGGAAGGGCATGGCTTGGGCGCTGCAGTATTGATTGCTGACACGAGCGGGGCGGTGCTGAGACAGGTTGGGCTTGGGAATGTCGGAAATCCAATAAGAAGAGAAGACTTGGTCTGATGTTATTGTAATGGAGTTTGCTGAAGAAGTTGAAACTTTGTCTCATACACGATTGCTGCTTAGAGGCACTGACTAAAAGAATCCTTGACACCAGAAGCAACCTTTGATTTAATCCTGAACAGGATATGGGACACGAAAGTTGGCTTAAGAGGTGAAGGGGTCTGGTTTATTTTTTGTTTTGAGAACTTCTATTTAATAGTGATTGTAACATAGTCAAATAGAGGAGAGGGAAGAGGTTACGCAAGAAAATCTGTATCATCAATGTTTTAATAAAAGAAGTGCATTAAAATTGTGAAGCAAGGAAAATAACAGAATCGTGTTTGTAGGTGTCAGGGAGGTAGCTGAAGTTATGTGTGATGTACGGTAAACGTATAACGCCAGCTGAGAAACACCTCTGAAGAATTTATAAAAATAAAAATAAACCACTGGAGTATAAAATATTGATTTTTTTTTTTTTTTTTTTCTTTATAAAAACTGTTTCAAATAGAAGTGAAAGCTTATCCAGGTGAGGAAAATACAAAAGAGCATAAACTCAGGGCAGTTAAATGTAGGCCTACAAAAAAGAAAAGTGCAATGGACTTCTGAAAAGAAGCTCTCCATGGACATAAGCTGCTAATGCACGTTCACTCTGGTATGTCAGGAGCAAAAAGCCAGGTAATAACAAGGGTAAAAGAACAGCTCGGAGAGGATGAGCCATTGCAAATTTAGTCAGTTTGGTTTTTTTCCACTGATACTTGGTTTCAGGAAGCGTAGGGAAGCTCTTCTGGTTCTTTTCCAAAGAACCTTCTGTGCTAAAGCCTGGTTTATACGAACCCGACTTACGAGGGGAGGTTGCTCGGGTCGGGGCTGGAGTAAACCAGTCGATGAACGAAGGGTGGATGAGCTTTGGCAGCTTTCTGCAGCGGGGCTTCAGGGGCTGCTGCCTGTTCCCGAAGGGCCGGGGCCTGACCGCAGGCTCCTCGCTCTCTGCGTTTTGCTGCGTCATTGTTCCAGCCACCCTAAGCTCTGTTTTCTGCCCTTTCCAATTTGGTTAGGAGGAACCTTTGGATGAAAGTTCAGTGAAGAAGATGATTCTCACCTTTGAGAAGAGATCTTACAAAAACCAGGAGCTGCGGATCAAGTTTCCCGACAATCCAGAGAAGTAAGGTCATCCTCGGCCCCTCTCTCGTGCCCTTTTTTCCTTTGATTTTAGGGTTCAGCCCTAACTCAATTTCCTGAATATACAGATGTTTTCAGCTACGTAAGGCTTATGTAACAGCAGTTGTTGCCATGTAGTTCTTCCAAGCTGCATTTGAAACTGAGTTTGTGAATTAAAAATGGCATTATTGAGACTCTGGTGGTGGCCAGTACGTGGCCAGCAGCACGAATTGAGTAATGAGCAGCGAAGGGAAAAGTTGTAACGTGTTAAATACTTGCTGTTGTTCGTATGACAGATTGTGAAGCTTCAGTACTAAAACTGGAGTTTGTTGTTTTTATTTTGGGAGCACACGAATTCAATGGGGTTTTGGTAAGTTTCGGTTTAGGTATCGAAGTGATTGGGTTCTCAAAAGTGAGCGCTAACGAGCTCTCCCTGCATCAGTCCTCTGGGCAGCCAGCGCGGGAGGGTCGTCAGCCACGGGCAGTTCTCTGTCGTCGGGGGGCTCCTTCTCTGCGCGGTCTGGGCGGCGGTCTCTGCTCGCCGCCAGGCAGGCGGTAGGTGTTTGGGGAGTGGGCTGAAAGACTGAGATCCGGGACTGGTGAGTTCTGCTTCCAGATAATTAAAGATTTCACGCCATCATTTTGTGCGAAGGTGGTGTTTGCTATGCAGTCAGCAATCTGTGTGGGAAGAAAATAATTTCATACTGTGGAGCTTTCAGATGCTGTAGTGAGTAACATGAGTGGATGTGGCCTGAGAGCCAGACTTCGCGAGTGTTTCTTTCCACCCTTGCGTTTCTAGGGAGCCTCTTCCTCCTTTGTGGAGTTTTGTTACTCACATTAAACAAATTTCTTCTTACGCTTGAGTGCCATTATTTTTCGTCCACTTTGCTGTTCTTTCCCTTACCCAAATTCTTTTTATGGACTTCAGACTAATACAACCCACGTACTAATAGGTGGTAGCTGGGGAAGGTGCGTTGCTCTGGAGAATTTATTTTATGTGCAGGTTGTTCTTTTATGTGTAGCTACAAATTCTTGAGGTTTTCTTTTTGGTTTTTTTTTTTTTTTAAGTTCTAGAACTGATTTAGAGAACTGGAACAAATCTACTTATTTGCTTTATGTAAATTATATAGTAGGAAAGCTTATCCTACGGTGGGATTAAACTGCAAGGGGCAGGCGTAGGACAGGATGAGGTGCAGGCTGCCTCTAGGAGTTCTGGGCTCGGTGACGCTGGCGTGGCCACGGAGGGTCAGAAATGCTGGGGCTGTGTGCGGCTGGGCTGACAGGTCTTACCTGGTGTCTCCTGGAAGGTGGTGGTCTCTGTTTTAAAAATGGCTGTGCACTGAGCACAACTGATATATTTTTTTGCCTTTTTATTAACCATTTTTGTCTTGCCTCAGGTTCATGGAATCTGAACTGGATTTAAATGACATCATTCAGGAAATGCATGTGATCGCAACGATGCCAGACCTGTATCACCTGCTGGTGGAGCTGAACGCTGTGCAGTCTCTCCTCGGGCTGCTGGGGCACGACAACACAGATATCCTTCAGTTGTTAAAGCAGCTCTCATGTGAGAGGCCTCCTGTAGACTTTTCTGTAATCTCTTATACCCTGCTTTCACAGGCCACTGTTTACGTTTTTCTCCTCTTTCCCACCACACTGAATTTGTCTTTTTCTTTTTTCTTTTTTTTTTTTTTTCCCCAAGTGAAAGCCTTCTTTGTTCAAGTAATATTGATTCTCAGGTTTTTCAGTGCTGTTATTCTCCTTTCTTGTTTTATGAACCTTTCATCTAGGTTTGAGTGCCTGCGTTAGAGTGTGACCAGAGGAACAATACAGAAAAGCTCAAGTATGGGCTTGGCAGCGTAGAGCTGTGAACGGTGTGCAGGCTTGTCTGGAATAGCCCCAGTAAAAACGAATCCGATTCACCCCTTTTTCTTGAGAGCTGAGCTGTCCTGCTTTCCAGTATTTGCCACGGACTGGCTCACCGCGGTGCTGCACCTTAGTTTGTAAATGTCATAAATTCTCTATGTGCCCACACCTTTAATTTAGTGTGCTCAGAGCCTGAGGCTGTGGGTAGCCGCTCTGGTTACGTGAATATCCACAGACATTTCCGTGCTCAGTTAGTTCTGGTGTCACGGACCTAATCCCCGCGTGCAGCTCTCTTGTTTCTCTGGACATCTGAGGACAGCTCAGAGAGTTTTCTCTCTAAAGATTTTGGTAGTTTTGAACAAAACCGTGTCATTTCTTGAATATCCTGGTGCCTTGATGCTTAGCTGTCAGCTGATAATAGAACTATATCTGGCTTGCCATTGTGCAGTCTGTAGAAGCAGAACTCAGCCTGCATTGCTTGTGAAATATTCTGCAGTAGATTAAGCTGGAAAATCCTGATGTGATTTGGGAGATTGTGTGTCTGTGTCCTGACGAGCACTGGTGAATGGAAGGAGCAGCGAAGCCCAGGGGAAAGGGCACTGGACTTAAACTTGGGACTACAGCAGACTTTTCTTTTTTCCTTTTTATTGATTCCTGACCTTGGGAAAGTAATTTATTCTTTCTTTATTTTCTTTATGTGTGAAGAAGTAGATAATACTTACCAGCTTTTCTGAGGTGTTCTGAAAGATGCAACATTAAAAGGATTGTTAGTGCTAAATGTTGTGGTCCGAGGCACAGATCTTGGGTTTATTTTTTAGTGCTTTTCCTTACAGTACTACCTATTAAGAATTCATAATTCATTCTTTCTAAGAGGGTGCAGTGATCAGAAGATAAAAACAAAGCATAAATATTTTATTGCATACCAGTTTGTGTTAGAAGGCACTGCTCACGTGTTTGGCTGTTTTAACTTGCATCCAGCTGAACCTCAGTGCGGTAGAATGCTGGTCCCTGCAAAGCAGCAAACACCACGGCTTGCCTTCTCTGTGATGGAAATTACGCTCAAGTAAACGTTTGTTAACAATTTGCAGTTGTACACTGGGAAACACCTCCCATGCATCCCATGCATAACCAGCT
>WHYT01016981.1:153870-175839 GCA_009806455.1 Tetrax tetrax
TTTTTTTTTTTTTTTTTTTTTTTTTTTTTTTTTTTTTTTGTCAGACACCGCAGGCTTTTTGTGTGTGATATGACATGACATTAAATTGTTATACATTGAATTTCATGTTCGCAAGGAAAATATAAACTATGGGGATTTTGACTGGGGCAGCAAGCTGATTCATAGCCCGAGTGCCGAGGAGCGCAGCTTGCTTTGTCCTTTCAGCCGTGGAAAGCTGTGTCCTAGGGTCACTGCCGCTGTCAAGGACTTGTCGGTTTTTCCACTGTGAACTCTCTCTTTTTAATTGGTTTGCAACCTGTCTGTCAGTTTATGGGTAGAAATTTGACCTGTGAGTTGCAATTTTTGGAAAAATATATTTCTTGTTATAAAAGTGCTGAAGTGTTTTCAGATCCATTGGAAGCAGGACGCAGGCTGCAGTAGTGCCTCTTCCCTGTGCTGCTGCTGCTGCCTCTGCACAGAATAGAAACACTATTCCAGTGAAGCATCTGAACATAAAACTGAATTGATACAGCTCAAGTTTTCTAATGGCTTTTTGTTAAAACAAATGGAAAAAGATTTTAAAATTAGTCCCTCAAGGAGAGGACTAAACAAATGGCTCTTCAGATGTGACTTAAATGTAGTGTCTTGAGGGAGTAATGCGAGGAGACAAAAGCAGTGTCCAGGGGGAGCAAATAATCTGTTGAATGATTCATGCAGTTTTACACAGAACATGTGAATGAAAGATGATCACTGACACGATTTTATTAATGAAAGACAGGAAAGCTGTAAGTGAGGTTTTGCTTTTCTATCTCCTAAATTTCATAGGACAGGAAATTCCATAGACAGGAATGCCCTGCAAGATGGATTCTTTTGACTGCTAGAGTTGTTTGCTGTGCACTCAGAAAAATCTGGCTCAGTTGTCTTTAGAGCACCCGTAGGTAGCGGTAGTCTTCAGTTAGTTCCTCCCTTAGCCTTCTCTTCTATGGGTTGATCAAACCCCCTTTCCTCAGGCATCATGTGCTAGCCCCCTGACCATCGCAGTGGTCCTCCAGTCTCCAGAGTCCAGTACGTCAAGGTCTCTTTTTTTATTGGGAGAGCCCACAACTGAACAAAATATTCCACTTGTTGCCTCACGAGTGCCAAGCAGCTGGTAAGAATCCCTTCTCTCGACCTGCTGGTTTGCTCTTGCTCGTGCAGTGCACTCTGTGATTAGCCTTCGTCGCTGCCGTGGCATGCTGCTGACTTGCCTTCAACTCGTGCGCCAGACGTCCAGATTCTCTTCTGCAGGGCTTACCTCTCCAGTCTGCCCCAGCACAAGGGCTTGTTCCCTCCCAGGTGCAGCACTTTGCATTTGTTGAACTTCAGGAGGTTCCTATGGCCCGTTCCTCCAGCTTTTGTTAATTAGTAGTTGAGTCCTTGCAGAATAAATGTAAGGCAGGTTATTTTCTCTTAACTTCCTTATTGAGTCATGCTCCAGTTTGATTTTAAAAATTGTCCCCTGGCACCTTTGTGTTTTTGTATAAGCACAAGTGACTGCCCAGTGAGGAGTAACCGCCCTTATATCTGGTTCCTGATGGCAGCTGCAACTGGAAGAGACATCTACCCATGAAGATGATGTCCAGATAGCTTCGGCTGGGTTCAGGAGTGCTGTGGAGTATAAAGAAAGTGGCAGTCTTACTGATAATATCCGCTGCGGCGCCTAGGTGTAGGTTAACGCGTGACTGGGACAGGCAGCACTCTTAACCTCCTTCCTGAGACTGGGTTTGTCATGACTGAAACCTTGCTAAGAAAAGATGTATGAAAATGCTGTTCCTGCTGATGCTTGTGTGTCTGAGCAAATGCACAAACAGGAGAACTGGGAGGCTGGCTTGTTAGCCTGTGCATTTTAAAGAGATCCATCACAAAGTTGTTATATAGGCCATGCAGAACACTGCATACCCTGTTGAACCCCGGTGGGACTCGGGCAGGATTGATCAGCGTGTCTGAGAGAATAGGAGAGTGGCTCTAATGAGGTGGAATACGTCTCGTTGTACGGGAGAGCTGTGGAGCAGTCAGGGGAACCGTGTGTTGTGCAGCCCAGAGTTAATGAGTGAAAATGGGGCTGGCAGAAGCTGTGCTGTTCCTGCGAGGTCCGCGGTTAGAGGAGCATGCTGTCCTAATTGGGGCAGGCAGAAGGGGGTGATCGCTCCTGCTCTGCAGTGGCCTTCTTGGGTGTGTGCCGTATCAGGTTAGCAGGGGTGTCACTGGGAGCAGAATTCCCAAATCAGGTTACTCTAACTCGTTTCCCTTTGCTTATATTCAATCTTGGCAATGCAAGGTGGTGCCTAGTTATACCAACTCTGGCAATTTTGATTTGAAAACAAAAAAAAGTATCATCAAGAAACAGTAAAATTGCCTGATACAGTAAGCACACAATCACATTCTTATCATTCCAAAGCGTTAGGATTCCCTGATGGTGGTGCTTATCAGGACTGTCTGCTGTAGTCGCTGTGCTCTTGGCTCTGGTGTTCTGTGCCCCACGGCTGTAATGTATTGCCAGTTGTTTTGGCCCGTGTCAAGAGCGCTCTGGCCTAAGAGCAGCCTACTTTTGGTATTACATGTGTCTGCCTCTTGGTTGTCCTTAACGCCTAGCACATGTTTCCATAGCGGTGGTAGACTTGCTTCAAGAACTGACCGACATCGATACTCTCCATGAGAGTGAAGAAGGAGCGGAAATCCTGATAGACGCTCTGGTGAGTAGTAAACTCCAGACTAACGCCCGAACAGCATCTGCCTCGCACAGCACAGCGGCGCGTGCTCTGAACTGCCACGCTTCCTGCAGCAGTGTTGTCCGTGTTGCCACCGCGACGAGGTTGGCCAGGCCAGGAGCCTGCTGTCCTGCAGCCGAAATGCTGGGCGCTTTCAATGGAAGGCCGGAGTTGGGCAGGAGGTTCTTCTTGCACCTTGTCTACCACTTCTTTTTTGGAAAGAATGTGCTCATATTGCAAAATTTGTGTAGGCTGGGAGATGTTTTTTTGCGTAGGGAGGGAGAACGCAGTAATATTCGTGACTTGGACAGTGTCCTACTGGAAATAGGAGCTTGATTTGCATTTTTCTTCCTTCTTGCAGAAAAGGGTGACCTCTGTTCACCTCTGAAAAATCGAAGCTGGTGGCAGGGCTCAGGTGTTATCTGAAGGACAGCGAGACCGCTTTGGTCTTTCAGTCCAACCTCCTGCACAGGAGACTGGTAGTCTTCTACCCAGTGACTCGTTTCAAACAGAAAAGTCTGTGCTTGACCTGGGTCGTGTGTTGTTATAGTGAGGGGATGCGTTTTTCTTAACAAGAAGTAAAAGTGTGAAAGGTTTTGTGTAAGAGAGCTAATGATTTTAAGGGTGCAGGAGGGTTTAGCAGCAACGATCCTTTTTGCCACAGAGATTAAACAACTCCAGAAAATGATCTACATGCAGCAGAAGATGCATTGCTCGCTATTGAATGCTCCCTGCCTGGTTAACTCTCTTGAATGCCTCTTGACCTCCGTGGTGGTGGACTTCCCCTTTTCCGGGCACCTGCACAGGATGCCTCCTGCTCCTCGGCTGCGGGAGGAGGATGCCGAGCGAGCAGAAGCCCTCCGGAGAAGCGATGCCCAGTAAAACTGGATATTTCAACATCTCCTACCTTTGGGCTGCTTCTGCTAGTGAATTGCTGCGTTTGTGAATCACTGTGGCTCTGTCTTGTTCTGGAACCATTATGTTGAAATTGAAAGATGGGAAATTACTAGTTTTCCTTTGTTTGCTTTGTTTGGCTGCTCTGTTTTCTCCTACAATCCTTGTCCAGTCACTATAGCGTTGCCTTCCAAAGGTTAATGACAGTGGCCCAGAGCAGAGTTCCTCCAGCTGGCCTCTGGGCTGTTCTTAATTACTGTGCCTCGTGGAAAGATTGCTAGATGAATGAAGCGGTAGAGAGGAACTGCTAGAGAAGACGTTTTCTATAAAATGTGCAGAGAGGTAGTAAATCAAGCGACATTCTCTCTCTGTGTTCCTTGTCACCATGCCGCTGATAATAGCCAAGTTTTAGAGGTTTTATTGTCCTCTTTGAAAGAAACAGGTCAGGCATATCTTGTGAGAAATGTTTAGATATCTGCTTTTTAGATTACTTTTTTTTTCTTTTGTTTGTTTTTAAAGATATAGATATAGTGTAGGGTATCCTTGAAGGTTGTTGCACTGCCTTCCGCAGCAGCTGGTACTTGTATTATTTCCCCGTGTTCACTGGGCCCACAGCTAGTTAACGGTGTTTGAACTGGAAATGTTGTTTTGTTCAACTTTTCCAAGCTTGTGTCCAGTCAAGCTGGGCTCTCTCCAATTGCAGCTTTAAAAGCGTACTTCGTGTGTCAGCCTTTTCCTTCGGAGGCTCCACGGGCAGGTGTGGGTTCCCGCTGTTGGTCTCTCTGGGTTTCGGTGGCTCGCTGAAGTCACCCTGGTACGTTCGTCGTGGTAGGATTTAAATGCAAGGCTTCAGCTGGTGATTGTTCAGCTTTTGGATTTGAGTCTGTGTGTGTAAGCACTGTCCCTTCAGCTTTTTGTCCCTGTTAAGGTGGAAGGTGTAACACAAATGTAGGCAGAGCAGCAGCAAACAGTTGAAAACGGGGTGCTTGTAGGGCTGACAGCCCGCCCATCCGTGGTGGTGTGTGGGGCCTCGCACTTAGCAGTTCTGAGGGATTATAAATCAGTCAGGCTGGTTCAGGAGATAAGACTGTGACAAGGTGCATGTTTTCCTCCAGATGTTTTTCTGTTTAGTCTGAAACACAAAAGTTGTTTAGTTAATTAGGACAAACATAGCGGCAGATTTACTTGGCGATTCCTTCACTTCCTCTGAGATTTTTACCACAAGATTGTTAATGTCTTTTGATCCTGGCTGGCAGGATTTCTCAGTAAAGCATATTGATCTCTGTTATTTATTAACCCCCCAATTCTTTCTCCTTCCTCTTCCTTTTTCAATTGTCTTTCTTATATTTTTCTTTCCCGTGATCCTGGTGATTTAGGTGGAGGGCCAGGTGGTGGCCTTGTTGGTGCAGAACTTAGAGCGCCTGGATGAAAGCGTGAAAGAGGAAGCTGATGGTGTCCACAACACCCTGGGTAAGCGGCTGTTGCACAGCCTCTCGCTTCTTCCTGTACTTCGTACAAAGAGGGGGGGTTATCCCTCCCCTTCCTTTCCTCCCTGCCTCCTTTCCCCTTGAACCGCCAGCGCTGGGGTGGAGGACCCAGCGCAGCTTTTCTTCAAGTGCAGCCCTAACTCGCGGCGAAGCCTGGTCCCCTGAGCCAGCGTTTGTCGCGTGGCTGCTGTCTCTTCCCAGAGCAGCCACGTGGGGAGGGGCTGGCACGCGGGTGAAGGTGCGCGCTGCACCAGGATGCTCCGCTGCCTGGCACTTACCGGGTGTTTGTGTGGGAGCTCTGCCGACTCCGCTATGAGGGCTGTTTATGTCTCAGCAATATATTTAACTTTCAGATAGTAAAACCTTTGTATTTCAGTAAGTGCATCGTTACCTCTGTGTTCCCCAGCCTCGGAGCAGCGCAGTAACTGCTTTGCAGTGTGCGGCCGTTACCAGCATCCTGACCATCAGGCACTCCTCAGGTCATTCCAGATCGGAATCTCCCAAGGGAGAATGAGAGAGACTGGGAACATGACTTTGGGAATTTTTACTGCTGCTCTTGTCGTTAGTTTAGTTTTGTGCAGTGAGAAGTCCTTCTGGATAAAGGGAAGGTATCTTAGGCTTCTTCCAGCAGGAGCTGGGGTCACGCTGAGGGTGGACTCTGTGGGCATGGTGAAAACTGAGAGGGTATCATACACCTGAGCCTACGTCTCACTCGAAAAAAGGTAGTTTTGCAAATAAGCCGTAACTTTGAGGAGAGCAGTGCAGCCCTAGGAAGGACCTGGCAAAGCAGTGTTGATACAGGGCTGAGCTGAGCTGCAGGTGAGGAAAACCAGCTGTTTTCTGTGTCTGTCTTCCCAGCAATCGTTGAGAACATGGCAGAGTTCCGACCAGAGATGTGCACGGAAGCTGCACAGCAGGGCCTCATGCAGTGGTTGCTCAAGAGGCTGAAGGTGAGCTTGTTTTCCTGTTGTCATTTTCATAGTGTTTGCCTGGAAGAGCATCTCATGTTGAGTCTTCTTGAATGTCTGGGTTTTGCCTGTGAGAGTTCTTTTTGGTAATGTGTCCCTGATCCTGCTGCGAGAACTATGGCCTTCATTGCAGAGTTGGTCCCTTCACAGCGCTACAAAACGGCACTTGGACCACAGCCACTGGTGTGTTTGTCCCCAGCAGCCACAATACCGCTGCGTCCCCAGCTCAAACATCGCGTTCCTAGCTAGTGCTCTGCTGGCACCTGCCTTCCCTCTATAGACGAGGTCGTGTGAACTCAAAACATCGCTTAAAGAAGCCAGTTTTGTGTGTGTCTGTGGTGAGGAGCCAAGTTAAGGACAGAAAGTTGGAACTGGGGGTTTGTATCCTCTGTGGTTTTAGTTTAAATGGACATGCTTTTGTCTTTACACTGTACCATCTTACAGCAGAAGGTGGATTTTTCAGTTGGTATGGTTCCTGTGTGGTGGATCTCTGGCCCGTGGCTAAGAGCTGTAGCAGTGTCGAAAGCTGATCAGTGAGTGGGGGTGATAAAGACTGTTTTCTGCCTTTCCTTCCTACATCTCTAATGCTGTTTTGAGTTTCAAGTGGTGTCTTTGTTTAACTGCTGCTGCCAGTGGCTTTTCCTTTGAACTAATCTAATTGCCTTTTGCATTGAAAATTACTTTTTTATATTCTTAGCATCCTGTGGCAGTGAGTTACACGGTTTAACTCGGTTTTGTGTGAAGAGGTGTCTAAACATTCCCTGGAAAATACTGCAGGAAAGGAATGGATAGTTCCACTCTCTTACAGAGCTAGTGAAGAAAATTTAGCAGACAGACCCTGGCTTTTTCTTAACCCTGTTAGTAAGGCATTAGTGCTTCCACACTTAAATGGCTCCATGGTTAGGCGGCCTCTGAATCACAGGAACACTCTCAGCTTTGTAAGTGTGCAGATCCCCCTCTGTGCCCCTCCTATGCTTGGAAGCAGAAGTAACCCATAATTTCGCACTACAGATAGTAACGCAATTTTATTCCTTTTGCTCAAAAACCAAAAAGTAAAGTTAATTTTATTCCAGGCAGGTGTGTAGTGAGCGTAGGTCTGCTGCCTGCCTTGTAATTGCTCTGGCAGCTGAAAGATTTGGAAACTTGGGAAAGCAAAATAATCACAACCTGGCTTCCCCTGCCTAGTGCCACAGAAAATGAATGTTAAAGGCCCTCGAGACTCGGTGCTTTCCTTTGCCCTGGCACGTGCTAGCTTTGGGTTTGGGGCTGTGTGATCATGCCGTGTTTCTTCTTGCTTACACCGTCATGGGGAGCCGCACGCTAATGAAACCCTCACCCCGGCGCCTTCCTTTCTGGCAGCGCTTGGTCTTGAGCCTCTTGTCCCGACAGATATGTTTGGGATGAAACCAGGATCTCAGCATCTGGGTAGAGCTTTGGGCTGCTGAAGAATGTCTGTAGGATCAGTTTGAAAATCTGTCTAGGTATGGGTAAGAACACGTGGCGCACAGCACAGCGGGAATCTGTTTCCTGACTACGTTTTGGGTTGCATAGTTGTGTTCTGACGTCAGAACGTTGGAAAGCTCAGGTGGAGAGCCGATAGCTCACTTCCCCAGGCAAAAGCAGGGGTTGGTCATGCCGTGTGCAGCCCTCAGAGATCAGAGTGCTACCTTCTGGCGCTCGCCGTAGGACAGCAGTGACAGGAGCCAGCGGAGCTGTACGGCGCCGAGCGCCTGCCGCCGTCCCCCTCTCGTGCCACCGACTGCCTGGAAGCGTTCTGTGGTTGCTGTAAATACCATCCTCTGCAGAGAGGGTGGGGATTGTTTGGGAGAAAAGCTTTAAATAAAGTCGATGCTTTGTGGCATTTGGGATCTTCCTGCCCTTCATGTTTTTGCATTGCAGGGTGCTTGTGTATTCTGTGACCTTTTCTTTGGTGGCGGGGCGGGGTAATTGGCCCACGCGCAGCCTTGCGCAGGTGGGTTCACTCCGTCAAGCTGCAGGTAGTCGTGTGTTGGGGAAAAATTGTGGGTGACAAATGGTAGGTTTTAGGCCTAGAACTTATTGCTTGCATTTTTTTTTCCCCTCTTGAACAGTGGAATACAAATAGCTGGTAACTGATGTTTTTTAAAAATTGTTTTGTTTATTTTCTGAATTCCTTCAGTAAACCAGTTCGCATTATTATCTGATCAATTCATGTTTAATCGTTTCTGTAGATGAAGCAGCTCTGGCAGCTTGCAAAAACATTGGATTCAGTTCAGAATCCCACTTCAGAGATTTAATTTTTTTTCTCCAAATTCAATGTTTTAGTTTTGTTATGATTTTTTTTTAACATATTGGATTACGGAGGGAATGTATGAAATGAAATTTATGTGACTGTGCAGGCCAAACCCATCTCATGTTCTTCTGATTGTGACGTTGTGATCCTCATACGAAACTCCGGCAGTTACTTTGCATTACCGTGTAATGTCACTGTGATGTATTTTATGAAATTGTGGTGTTTGACAGGCGCAGACTTTCAGAATAGCGATAAGCCCCATGCACTCATAACATAATGGAAAGTTTATCATGGGAAAGAGATTCCACGTTGCAAACGACTGGAGGCTTTCTCAGGGGTTTTGAGCCAACTTGGTCAAACCTACTTAGGTAGGACAGTGTGGAGGATCAGAGCTGAGTTCCTACGCGTGCATGGGCGAGCACACACACGGCCCCCCGTTACCCCTGAATCGGAGAAAATTATTGCTGGTTTGTCACTAAGGCACATTGCAAAATTACCACTCTTGTATTTTGGTTCAAGTGTTGCTCTTGCGTCCGGTGATTTGATTAATGTGTTCTTCAAGTCAATGGAACAGAGAGCTGTGCCCTAATGAGTCTCTTGTTCCTTCCTCACCAACAGGCTAAGATGCCTTTTGATGCCAACAAGCTGTACTGCAGTGAGGTGCTGGCTATTTTGCTCCAGAATAACGACGGTGAGACATGCTCTGGTATCGATATGCTGTTAGGGTAGGATCCAGGCTTCTTTCTGATCACAACAGCGCTCTTCTGCCTTCAGCTCCCCTTTGCCTGTGCTCTCTCTGTGCGTGTTCTCTCGCGTACGCATGCGCTCTCCCTTTCTCTGCAGCTTTTGCACTCTGTCAAGCCGTATTGATTTTGTTCGCTGATGTATCAGACTTAGATGGCTGTAAAATCTGACAGTTAGCTTCATTTTTCTCTCTCTTCCTCCTTCCCCCCACCTCCGTCTAGACAACAGAGAATTGCTTGGGGAGCTGGATGGGATCGATGTGCTGCTTCAGCAGTTATCTGTGAGTAATTCATGTGCGCCCGCGCTACCATCGGGAGACTCGCAGGCTGGGAGTGCGGAGGTGGAACAGGTTCTGGGTGTAGCGCTGTCTGCAGATGCTAAAGCACACAGTGCTTTGTATGTAGTGGTGGCATAGGCCCTGAATAGCTTCAGTACAAGCGCATCGTCCACGGTAAGTGAGGTTAATCCCTGTGAATGTAGTGGTACACAGAAGTTAAATTATTTTGTTATAATTACATGGCAAGTTGGAGATAGGCAGAGTTAGAATTTGGCCATCCCAGCATTGTCCACTCCATGCGCTGGGCTGCACTGTGCCTGCGTCTGAGCCCGCCGAAGGTAGTGCCGTAGCTGGCGTACGTTTCTTGGGGCAGAACTGTCGGCAGGTTAGGGCGCTGAGGGGCAGACCCCGCAGGTGCGTGTTGTGCCCAGGAGTTCAGAAGCTTATCCTCATACTTCTGTGACCTGTGCAGTTGGAGGCCCTCCCCTTTGGAGGCCCTGTGTGTCTTCCAGCTGCGCAGCTGGCGGCCTGCGGTCAGGACAGTAAAAAGGCAGCAGAGCTGCAAGAGAGTGCGTCGGTGACGTGTATGACTGCTGGCTCGTGCATCTCAGATGCTGAAGGCTTGTGATGTAAAATGTTCATGTGTACTCTACAAGAGTGGGGACCAAACTGAGCCCTCCATTTTGGGGTAATTCTGTTCTCTTTGTCATGCAGGTGTTTAAACGACACAACCCTAGTACAGCAGAAGAACAGGAAATGATGGAGAACCTGTTTGACTCCCTCTGCTCCTGCCTAATGCTCAGTTCCAATCGGGATCGCTTCCTGAAGGGGGAGGGTCTGCAGCTGATGAACCTGATGCTTAGGTACCCAGAGAGCTGTCATTTTCTTGCCTGGTTTTGACATACCAGCACACATTCTGGCTAGATATTCGTGGGTTTCTGTTTATAAAATTTCTCTGTTAGGATATTTGTCTGTTTTCTGTTTCTTTTTTTTTCCCAGCATTTAAGTTGAACCTTCTCAGATATAAAGCCCCACTCTTTGTTTTTGTCACTGTTTCTTAAGAAGTGGGGTTACTACAGGGGCTGCTGGAGAGTTACAGTGCAGATCTGTGGCAGACACCTAGAGGAGAGAATGCTGTAGGTCAGGCTGCTGATCCTCTAGGGATTTAAAAGACCCTTGTGAGGGTAGAGAGACCCTTTGGATGTCTCTAGGGAAAAAGGTTTTCCTTTTGTTCTGCAGTTCAGGCTTCACTGTGTTGTGTATCCTCTGAGCTGGTGAATTTTTGTGGATGCTGATACAAACATTGCTTTTGTGAAATGGGCATAAGTCTGCATTTCTTCTCGTGACATGTTTTGTTGTGCTGTGAATCTCCAGGGCTTCTCTGCTCTCTCTTCACTTTTGCTTCCTAGCCCAGTACGGAATGGTGTCTTTGGAGCTGACTGCCTTCCTCCAGACCCCAGGACTGGGCGCAGCAGGGCTCCGTCTGGCTCTCCCTGCCGTACTAGGCTGCGTGCGGTGGTTGGTTAGCAAACGCCAACAAGAAATGATGTATTCCTGCAGCGCCTGGCTGGGTAATGTGCAGCAGCAGGGAACTGAATAAATAACCAAACGTGGATTATTCAAATAGGAACACTGGGTTTTCTGGAGGCTAATTAAAGAAAAGCTTCAAAACTAAGAACGAGAGGGAAGCCTCCCTCTGCCTTGAGTACTAAGCTGCTAAACTAGCCTTGCAGAACTAATTACTTGGAGTTCTTGTGCCATATGGGTGGGACTCAGTGTCTGGATTTTTAATAGCTTTTCCCCATTTTTGGACTCTACTGTTTACTGCTCTGTACCAGGATCCCAGATGGAAAATTATGACAAGAGTAAAATTTCTCCCTGGATGCTTCCCCTCCGAGTAGCCGTGAAGGGGTTAGGAGGGACAAAGCATGGCTTAACTGCCAGCAGCAGCTACGTCTCATGGGGGGTTCTGGGGGCTCAGTCTTTTGATGCTGAGGACCTAACTTATCCCACAGTCTGAGTGGGGTTGGTAAGATGGCCATGGAAGAAAAGTAACAGTTCATGAAATGTTATGTAGAGCTTTACTCTTGTCTGATAAGCATCGACTATGCTGACAGAGATTTTTGTTTGGGTTTTTTTTTTTTAACTCTTCTTATCTAGTTCAGATGAGTAGAAAAGTGGAAGTTCTCCTTGCCTATTTGAGCAAACGACATGAGTTCGTAGTTACAGAGTCTTATCCTCAACCCATCTCCCTTCTGCCCCAGCTTGTATTACACCGCAAGTCTCAGAGTAGCACCCAGTTGGGCAGAGAGAGTAACCTTCTTGCTCCTAATGAGATCTTCAGACCAGAGTTGGAAGCATTAAGCTAGTACTTTTAGTGCTGATTCATGTTTTTCCTCTTTTGAGGAGCTTCCAACCGCTTTTCTTAGTATTTCACTCACATTGTGTGTGTTGTTGACACATCAGTTCATTCCTATACACTATAGTCTTTTTTTGTCTTACTACTGCTAATGAATGAAACATCAGGATTCTGGTGCAAGTAATCATGTGAAATCAGTGAAGCTTGGCGTATGCTTAAAGCTACTTCCATACTTCAGACTGGCTGGCTCAGAGTCGCAGTGCTGTCCTGAAGCTTTTACTTTTGGTGGATGTGGTATTTCCTTACTGGAGGTGTAAGCTTGCTTCCAGCAGGCATGACACAGATGCAGCTGCGTATGTGTTACTTAAGTTGTTAACTCAGATCCTCAGAACCGCAGGAATGCGGCGCTCAGCTCTGCAGTGCTCAGCTCTGCTGTCCCTTGGCATCTCTTGAAAACCAACTTCTTGGGTTCTAAGCTGGGGGCTTTGTCAGTAGTGAGTAGTAGGAGAATGAATGGCGTTGGAGTCCAGTGCTCTATGGAGAGTGCAGGAGATGATGAAGGTAGAAGCACTGGTTTGTGGTGACAAAAATTAGGGAATGGGTGCTGGGAGAAGGCAGCTACTTCAGGAGGAGAAGCTTTGGGCATCTTGGCTGCTGCCACGGGAGGTTCCTTGCTTTTGCAGGCTGTGATGCCGTTGAAGGTAGAAGGCTCTGCTGGACCTAGTGTGTTAGTGAGGAAAACAGCGCGTTTGGGTAGCCTGCAAACCACCAAACAAAGCAAAGCGTCCAAGAACTGACGCTGCGAGGATTGGTGTTTGTTTGCTTGTGGATATTTTAATAGCCAGAAGATATTAAATGGCTGTTAATGCTGTGAACCTCGGTTATCGCTGGGAGTTCTCTTGTATGTGCTGCAAAGCTGTTACGGTACTGCCTTGGTAACTGCAGGCTAGCACCGTAAACAGGGAGTGAACCTTGGTAGCTGTGGTCTGGAGCGCTGCACGGCAGTATTACTCTTCTGTACCTTCTGGATACCTTCGTGATAAACAACAAAGAATAGAAATGCTGTTCAGTTGTGATTGACCACCTCGCCCACAAACAGGGCAGAATATTTTTCTCTCCTGTCGGTGCCTTCTGAAGACTGGGGGAGAGATTTGTTATTTTTGGTTTTACTTTGAAGGCAGTTAATCATTGTACCATCCTCTGTGCAGATGAAAGGACAAATAAGCAAAGTTGAAAGTTTATTGACATGATGTGAGATAGATAAGCTGTGTGAGAATAAAGATATCAGTCTCGAATCTCCATTACGGTCTTAGAGAACATAGCATTCCCTGTCTCGTGCTACCCGATACATCCAGCCAGGTTGTCCCGTTAATAACGGTCACGCAGATCTGCAGGGAAGTACAGCGTCTTCCAGCCGAGCAGTTAACGTGCCCAGGAGGTTCCTGCAGGCAGTAATGAAAGCAGGACTGCTTTCCGTTACGCTGAGCTTAAAGTGTGTGGCCAGCAGCAAAAGATGTCGTTCTTTCCTGTGAGCTTCTACGAGTTTACGGGGAAGCAGTGGTAACACCTGAAAATGAGCGTGTGACCGCTGCGCTTTAGGTGCGCGTCCGTAGCAAGCCGTGTCCTGGACTTGCTGTGGCCTCGGGCTTGCAGTGTTGAGGAGGCTTGCAGCTGGGCACTGGGAGCGGGGCTCCCGCTGCTGGGATGTGGGCTGAGTGGTCTGGGAGAAAACCAATTGAGAAGGACGGCGCCTGTGCCAGCAGAAATGAAGTAGGGTGTTTTGAAGCAGGATGAGAGCACGGGTCTATACAATTATTTGATTTGCATCTCTGCAGCAATGCAGGTTCATTTATTTTATGGAGCATCTTTGTCAAAAATAAGATGGTTTGTTGAGGTGGTAGCCACCAGTGGAAGGTTTATAAATGTCACATAGAATTAAATTCAATTTTTCTTTCAGGTCAGGAAGCACTTTTTAGTACACAGTCCCTCAGCCCTGCCTTGGTAACCTAAATGCAGTTTACCTGACAAAGCCAGAAGAGAGAAAAACAGGCTCGTAATGTCAGTTCCCTTGCGCGCGCTGGCAGGAAGCTTATTGCTTTTGCTGTAAAATTGTGTTAAGGTCTGGAGGAGATGCAGCCGCTCTGTTCCCAGGGGATGTGTCAAGAAGATTCTCTGTTGCATAGGAAAAATGACGCGTGGCTTTCCCAGTTATTAACTGGAGACCCGTGTGCACATAGACAAAAGCAGCAAAGGGAGCTTAGGGAAACGTGCATCGCGTGGGCAGCGCGATCTGTTCTGCGGCTGTTCAGTGGCTGTTCTTGACCCTCAGAAGGGCATTTGCTGGACAACGCCGGCTCCCCAAAGCTTGACTGCAGCTGTTTCAGGGTGTATTTTTATTCTTATGAAAATCTTTTTATGTTTTTATGTCCTGCTATTCCTAATGACCCCATGGAAACTTAAACTGTCTCTTTACTAAATCTTCCGGTTAATTAAATGGAACCATTTTGTGCAGCGCTTTCCCAGGAAATGCAGTATTCTGGAAAGTGCGAGGTTGTGTTGTGCCAGTCTGAAAAGTCCAAATAATGTTAGCACCTGTTCTTTTTGAAATAATAAATGTACCAAAAGAGTTATTTCAGGTGAAAAGGTATTGAAAGGAGGAAAACAATGGTTAGCAAATAAAGTTGTAATTTGGAGTTTGCTGTGAAGACTGAGGTCACTCCCTGGCTGGTGATACTCGCATATGCTTGTCTTTAAATTAGCGTTCAGCCGAAAGTTACCTCAATAAGCACAGATGAGACTAAGATAAACTGCTTGCCCTCCAGCAGAATAAATATTTCAAATAAAATCAACTGTAGACAGTCCAGTCAAGCAGGTATTGATCTCTAAAAGCCTGAACTTAAACCCAATGAATATTCCAGAGATCAGCTCTGTGCAACCTTCCTAAATGCTGATCAATATGCAATTACTTCCCCTGAAACATTTCTCATATTGTCTGACCTAAGAAGTACTTTATTTTTAGCTCCCGGTGAGGGGAGGTGGGGGTGCTGAGCCACCCTGCTGCACCGCTCTGTGCTCACGGGCAGGACTTGCTGCTGCGCCAGATCCCGGCTGCACGTGCTGCTTCCAACAGCGGCTTCGCGCCCGTCGCAAGCACCCGTGGCTGCGCTGGGCACAGTCCCTTTCTTTTAGGCTAGGGCGTTGGTGCCTGGGGTTTTAGCGTGCAGGTCACGAGGTTTGGTCTCTAAAGGGAAGGCGTTTCCGCAGCCCTCTGGAGCCTGGCCTTCAGGAAGCCCTGGGCGAGCAGACCCTGCTGATGGCCGTGAGGTCCGGGCCGCTGGCTGCTGCGCGGCTCGGCAGGCGCTGCGCGCGGGTGGGCAGGCTGCTCCCACATTGCTGCTTCGGCAGCGTGGGTGCTGCCCCCCGCTGCTGGGGGGGAACAGGAGGGGGCTGAACTGCCTCAGGTTTGATCTTCGCAGATCCTTATCCCAGGTCCACAACACCACCTGAGCACCTCACGGTAGTGCAGAGCAACCAGCGCGTGTCCGAGGAGAATTGTTCTCTCATCTCCAGGTGAAGAGCACGGATCGTTTCTGTGGGGATTTGTTTTGATATGTGCGTGTAGCTATATATCTGTTAGAGAAAAAATTCTGTTCAAGCAGAGAAAATCAGAGGAGATTGCCGTGCATTTGAGGTGGAAGGTGGTGGGGCTTGTGACCGCCCTACCCTGGGGGAACGGCCTCGTGGGCTGGGCTGGCTTTGGGCACGCTGAGGGCTCTCCTTCAGCTCACTTAGCTCCTGTGGATGTTCACCTAGTCTGGTGGTTTTATGGGCCGTGACTGCTTTTTCAGTTCATGTCTCACAACATATTTTCTGTTTTCCCCTGGATGAATTATAAAGCCCCCTGTTTCTGGTCTGAGAGGCACAGAGCCATGGGAGATGGTTTTCAGACCGCCTGCCTGTTGCCAGTGCGAGTTACCAGCATCAGCGTCCTGAGCTAGCATTAAACAGAATAGCCCGGAACCTATCGGCTTCCTTCCCGCCGTGGTTTCTGGAGACGGGGTTTTCTTCATTACAGCTGACCACCAAGCTACGCTTACCAAAGTTACTCTTTTATTAAACTGAATTATTGATAAATCTAAATCCTGATCTTCGTGGTGTGACAGTATTTGCCTTGTGTACCCAGCCCCGTCTCCCCTGCCGTTTTGTGCTAGTGTTTGTAAGGTGGAGATGCAATAACTTCTTTAATAGCCAAGGAATAAAAAAAGGAAAATAAAACCGTAAAAATAAAATATATGAAATAAAAAGAAAATAGAAAATAAAAAAAGAAATAAAAGACATTAAAAAAGAAATAACCATTTTCAACCACAGTTTTAAAAAGACAGTATTTGTCGATAGAAAGTTTTGGTTTCTTGAAGAAAATCTTGCTTAGATCTTGTGCTCAGACTCCTCGTACTTCCCTTGTCACATTCCTTTCCCTGTTCGTGCTGTGTCTTTAAAGTGGAGCGGTTCAAAGCTCCTCGTGTCCCTGAAGGGTTTAAGGTGCAGCTTTCTTTTCACAGGGAGAAGAAGATTTCCCGCAGCAGTGCCCTGAAGGTACTGGACCATGCCATGATTGGCCCAGAGGGCACGGACAACTGTCACAAGTTTGTGGACATCTTAGGTCTGAGGACCATCTTTCCTCTCTTCATGAAATCGCCCAAGAAGATAAAGAAAGTTGGAACAACTGAAAAAGAGCACGAAGGTAGGTGTGCTTCCGGATCCTTGTTGTCACGGAGGAGGTGGGCGGAAGGCAAGTCTGAAGGGCCTGCGGGGAGGAGGGGACGGCACGCCACCAGTCCCTGCAGGGCTGCTCCTGCTTTCGGGTCCGGGCCACGTGCCCGCTGGCCGTCGCAGGCGAGCTGGGGGTGACGCGCTCGCCCTGCTCGTTTTGGTATCGGCGGTTCCTGGCGATTCCATTTCGTGTGCCGTTAATAAGTTATTTCACTCCTGTAGGAGCTGTTGTTTGAAGCTCTGACTCTTTGATGCAAAACTCTTTTGAAAAGAGTAATGAGGCAACTACAAATGTCACCTCAAAAGCAGTGTGTTCATGGCTCTGAGCACTGAAGTGTGACTCGATGAACATCAGGCATTGCAGAAATACACTGCATGCTTTTGAAGTTGCCTTTTTTTTTTCCTTCTTTTTCTATTTTTTCCTCTCTCCCCTGGAAAACTCTGCCTTAATAGAAATCTGCTGTGGAGTATTACTGCAGGACCTGATGCTGAACTAGATCTAGGGTCAGTCCCCCCTGCTTCTGGTAACATTACCTTTTCCATTTTGTTAATAATTGCCTGTGTCTTGGAAGAAACTTTAAATACTGCCAGTGATGCTTGAGGTTTTGTTACAGTTCATTACTCATCTCAGTTCTGTAAAGGGTGAATGTTGTCAAAAGCTGAAGAGCTGAGAGCGAGTCTCAGGCTTGCCTGGTATCCATCCTTAACTCTAGCAGCAAACCGGGGGAAAATGGAAGGAAAGAGCAACCAAGTGGGAGCTCTGAACCCAGATTCCTGCTCTGGTACTGGCCTCAGAACTGGGGTGTAACCTGGGGTCCCGGTGTTTCTCCAAAGCGAGGGCAGGAGGTGCTGCCTCCCGCCGACCCCACCGGGCCCTGGGCTGGGGCGCGTGCTGGGCCGAGCAGCCCCCTTCTCTGGAAGAGCTGGGGCAGCTTGGCGGGCATCTGCTTGTTCTCGTCCTTCCTGAGGGCAGGAGGACGCAGCGCGGCGGCTGCTGTCCTTGCACGGGTTGGGGGAAGGGCCTGCCTGCAGCCCGGCGCCAGCCCTCGTGGTGATTCGCACGCCCGCCACGTGTTGTCGCGTGGCTCGGGTCGGAAATGGGGAGCGGGGAGCGCTGGCTGTTCTGGGGTTGGTGTCAGAAAATTGCAGAGCGTGCAGTTGTGCTTAGAAGCTGGATTTAGGGGATGTTTTGAAATCTTCATTTGCAGTATGAAAATAAGGTTGTTTAATTCTTCTCACTGGGACAGCTTGAGCTAGAATGAGAGCTTTTGAGTAGAGGGACCTGGGTCTGTGGCTGGGGTCATTGACTCAGTTTTTCAGTTTGGGAAGGTCAGTCAAGGTCCGTCTCATCCGCTTTGTCTTGAGACTGCGCTGGCGTCTGTGTGGTCTTGGCTGCGGTGAGGATTAGGTGGCGGGCTGGAAAGCCCTGAAGGGGTCAGTTCCTGTTTCTGTGATAGGGAAAAAAGCAAATCTGCCCTCAGGAAAATGGAGTGATCTGTGCAAACAGTCTTTGTGTTGTATCTCCATCGCTTTAACGTTCAGAAGAAATGGAGGGCATTAAGATGAGTCCAGGAATCAGTTTTATTAAAATAAACTCTCTCTAAAATGCTGTGATAGTAAGCCCAATTTTCTTTGTTTTGCATCGCTGGGCAGGTGAGTTACTGAATTTCTAACGATGGGAGTTAATTGAGACGTTCAGCGAGGTCCCCTGGAGCCTGTCACAGCCCTTGTCCTGACACGGGTAGCGGCAGCACAGGATGTGTTTTCACTTGGCCGGCTGTGGCACCAGCGACGCAGTAATTACTCCGAGGGTCGGCTCCTGCGGGCCCTGGCTGAGCAGGGGCGCTGCGGACTCCTGCGTAGGGCCTGCTGTCGTAAAGGGAACGGTGCAGGTCCAGACAGAATCACCGCCCTCTGGGCTCGTCCCAGGGACACACTGCTTTCTGCGTAGCTCTTTGTTTCTTCATCAGAAAGAACGCTAGTATTCCGTCTTCTTGGCATCTTTTCCTGTAAAAACCTTAGCCTGTGTTCAAACTGTTAAAAAATTAATTAGAATGATCCTCTTCTGCTAGGAAGACGTGTATACATCAAATGGAGGAGCGTACTCCTGTGAAGGATTAACTGGAATGGCTTTGCAGCAGAGACATCAGTATTTATTAAAAAGCCGTTCTGGGGAAGGGTGCTGGGAACGCCTTCACTGAAATGTCGCTGAGACTCTCTGGGACGGGCGCTTGCGGTGATGCTGCAACATGTGGAATTCTTAATGGGCTGTTAGCCCTGGAGCCTCATTACAGCTGCTTAAAGGACAGCCCTGTGAAATGCCTCAGCACGGGCGAGGTACCAAGCAGCTCTGCCAGAAGCTGTGTCCCCTGCCGCGCTGCCTCCGCCTGGCCTGGCCGTCCCTCTGTCCGCAGCCGCAGAGGCGCGGGCGGGACGCGGGGCCGCGCAGCCCGGGCCGCGGGATGCTGTGGCCGCAGTTAGCGGCAGAGACACCCTTCTCATTGGGCATCCAGTGCTCCGTCGTAGAGCGTCTTTCGTATGTGTCTGGTGGTGGTAGGAAAATACTCCCCTTCGCTTTATTTTATAGTAGTGCTGCTTTTTACGTAAGAGAGTGTCTATAAAATAACGTTTATTTTATTATCTTGAAGGCGATGTTCTGAATGTGACAAAGTAATGAATACCCTGGTGAAAAAAAAAATCTCAATGTGACTGACTTGGTGAGCTTTTATTTATTACAGAAATTCATAATCCAAATTAAAATTGATAAAAAGAACTTTTCTGTAATGTATTTCTCGCCTTTTTTTAAAAAAGCTAGCATAAAGATGCCAGTGCTGGTTAGCTACATTTTAAACACTGTTGGTGTTTAAAAATTATTTTACTCTAGGGAGCCTCTGAACAATTTAAATCCAAACTGCACATATTTATGCTTTATATATGCTATGTAATTAGGAAGAAAGAAAGGGAAAATTCTTAACCATCTTTATGGATGAGCTGAGCCTGAAGATTGGGCTGGTGGTGTCCAACTGACTACGCAGTATCTGCACTGGAATTTTGCCTGACTACTACAGATCAGATTCTGAGGGTAGTAGGTTTGGGAGAAAAATCTCATTTGAAGCAATTTCCCTTTTTCTGAGGCAGTGAAGCAACTCAAACCAGAAGTATTTTGCAGTTGAAAACAGAAATGGCTGAAATTCCTGTGCCTGTGGAATCAGAATGCTTGTGAGTGTCCAGCCAGGCTGACCAGCCGTAAAGAGAAATGACATAGCCATCGTCGTAGGAGGGAGTGTGTCCTGGGGGGGGTTGTTGTGAGGCTGCTGCGCGGCGTTAGCCACCAGCCCCCTGCGATGCCGCAGGCGTTGTGCAGAGCTGGTGGGAAGCTGGGTGAGGAAGGTTGTAGGAGAATTAGTGACGAGTATCACTGCAGTGTCACACGTTTAATTCCACTGGATGCTCAGTGCTTGTTTTTGTGATTGGCTGCTCCCTGCAATCCTCCCGATTCAGGGCTGTGATCCCTCTGGAAGTGTAATCCGGACGGGTGTCGAGTCAGACGGAGACTGAGCACCGCGTTCGAGGTGCGATGGAGCGCAGCCTGGCCGTAGCCTTCCCTTGTGGCTTGTCGTACGGTAGGGACCACACGGCAGTGTGATCCAGCCCGCCTGAAGTAACGCTGGTGGACAAGGAAAGGCCAGATTTGGAGAACACGTGCGCTTGGTCAGTCTGAGGCTGGGGGCTACGGTATGCGTGCAGAACGGTGAGGTTTGCCGTGGTGCAGGGGCTCGTGCGTTCTGCACCCTGCGGGGAGCCTGGCTGCCTCGTGGGACGGAGCTGGGAGGGCAGCGAGGGCAGAGGGGCAAGTGTCTGGTGTGTGATTGCAGGGAGTGAAGGGGAACGTGGCACTGGGTGGTTCTTGGCATAAATAAAGGGTAAGATTTGAAAAGGTGCTTCCGTCCTGTGGGTTTTGAAACGCGGGGGATGCTGTACGAGAGTCTGTGTTCAGAACTCTGTTGCAGAGCTGAGGGTCAGCTTGTCTTCACTACCCAGAAGGGTGCACGGTCTCTTGGTGCCAGACTGCCCATAGCAACAGCCAAATTGAAGCGTTGGATGCGAACTTGAAATGCTTCTTGGTGAGCTAAAAGTGGAAAAAACACCAATTCCTTCTGAATTCGAGAGTTGGTAGTGAAGCAATCATAACTGGCTTGATAGGCTGTATGTTCCGTTCTTTCTCAGGACAGCAATTTGCAGTCTAGTTTTGCTCACTTGGAGAGTTTAATGAACTATAAAAGGATGTTTGTCCAATTCATCTTCATTTAAATGCCTTCTCTTGACTTAGATGTCAGTTTTACTTAGGAATGCTTAATTTGATAACCTGAGAATTAGTTCAGCTGATTTCCAAATGAGAATTCCTGCCACTGTGGTCTGTTGCCTGTTCACCTTCTGAAAATAAGGAAGCCTCTCTTGGAGATATTCAGCTATGCATTCCTTTAAAAAACAACATGGCAAACCCCATTTTTGGTGAATCTGCTCTTACTCCTTTGTAACAGGCTGAAAGCGGCAGAGCCCTCGCAGTGAGTGCCTGCTGCAGAACTCCGTTCTCCGGGTGTGGAGAAGGGAAAAGGCAGCAACAGGAGAATGGCCTGAGAAAGGGTGTGTTTGTTAACAGAGCACCCTCAGCCAGCCAGCCAAAAATAGCTTTCGTGTGGTGCTGTTCTGAGTGAATACCTAGGGAAGGCATCAGGAGTTCAAACAGAACTTTATTACGCCCGTTCGGTATTTTACCGTCAACGCTCCAGAACGTGACAGGAGTCTGTTACTTGAATGAGCCATGATGCTGAGCAGTGTTAAATTTATCTGAATCAAAGTTAGCATTCTCTGTTACAAGAACATCACAAAAATAAACTTTCTCAGTTGATGGAAAGAATTTTGTTCTACATTCAGCACGATGCTTGGATTTTAGCTCAGCGAGGGCATTCTGTGAAGCTTTTCCAAGCTTTCCAGGCCCCGCTTTTACCTGTCAGTAGAATCAGTATTTCTTACTCGCGTCAGTATTTTAAGGTAAGATTTTTCTTGGCAAAATGTTTTGAGATACCTGAGAGGGTTAGTCTTTAAAAATGCAGAGTATTAATGCATGTGAAAACAGGGAGGCTTCTCAGATGCCACAGCGTTGAACAGCACGTCCGCGGTTCCACCCCTCATCCTGTAACGGAGCAGGTTCCGGTGGCGTGCGGGAGCGGTCAGTCTTCCTGACTTTACACGCTGCGTTGCAGAACCTTGCTGGGCGGAGGAGGAACGCTGGAAGGCACCTCTTGGCACCCCTCTTCTGCTGAGCAGTGAGGCTGGTGGGCGCTTGCCTGGTCCCAGGGTCCCAGGGTGTTTTGGCAGCGTGTCCTTGGTGCCAGCGTCCTCCCTCCCGGAGCTGGGGAGCTGCTGCTCCGTAGGGGCTTTGTCCAGGTTTCCCAGAATACAGATGTGAAG
>WHYT01016981.1:176679-201221 GCA_009806455.1 Tetrax tetrax
AAAAAAAAAAAAAAAAAAGGAGGAGGAATAATAAAGGCAGGAGTGTGATCTTACGGCTTGATTTGACAGGACCTCCTGCTGCTGCAGCTGCTGGTGCCAGCCATGGAATAGATTAATCTGCATTCCAACACGCCGCTGCTGAAGTCAAGATCGATCTAATTAGGGTGTTTTAAACACTGCTTGCATTCTGAAGTCTCCGTGCCTGTCTGCAGAGCAAAGGGCTCTCAAGAGCCCGAGGTGATGCTGGTCTAAGCAGGATCTGGTGCAGCTGGGCGAGCGCGTGCGATGTGACCGCCTGGAACCCGGGATGGGCCGGCACGCTGCGATGTGGCCGCCTGGAACCCGGGATGGGCCGGCACGCTGCGATGTGACCCCCTAGAACCTGGGATGGGCTGGCACGGTGCATGCATGGCAGCGTCGGCGGTGTGACGTGCAGATGGGCAGAAAATGGGGTTATCTGCTTAGACAGAAGCCTCTGTCTTCCCCTGTCTATGAATTTGTGAGATTTGGGGATGTTTATATGAGAAAGTTGTTCTTGATGTGTACTAGCTGCCGCTGATAACTGTTACTCCTTTGAAGGAATCTTTGGTGGTGCTGAGCAGGCTCGTGGTCGTGCTGGCTTTTCTAAGGAAATACATTTACTCATTCTTGGAAACGGGGGCTAAGCAGCACCTTCTGCCTCTGTCCACGTCTGTCGCCCTCGGTGAGAGCGAATCTGTGCGGGCGGTGCGGACCCGCTGAGCGGCGGCAGGATTAGTGAGAGGTTCCCCGAATCTTCAGAGCGGGCAGGCGGCCCGAGGCAGCGCCCGAGGGCGATGTGCAGCCTGTGACCTGCCAGCTGCGATCAGAGCTGGGCGGCTGCAGGTTCTGTTTTCTGAGGACTCAGAACAGCGCCAGCTAATGCTTGTTTTCCAAATAAGATCCAACCCAGAGCAAACAGTGATCACGGGCGTTTAAAACCTGGCGTGTGTTAGGTGCCATGGTGGGAAAATGGTGAGACCCCCGCGTCTGCAGAACCCTTCGCCCCCGGGTTAACGCCTCTCCCCTCTGCGGGTGTGGATGCTCCCATCCCAGGAATAGCGGCTTCAGGCGCTCACCCCGCAGCACTCCTCTTACCCCGGCTTTGCCTGCGTTTGGCCCGTGTCCTTGCACACGGGTGTTGGTGTTTACTGGGCCAGGAGCTGCATTACAGCATAATTGTGATTTGGTGGGGAGGGGTGGAACGAAACACACTAGGGCATTGTTTTTCAGGAATCTGATTTTAAAAAAAGCTTTAGGTAGTTCAGAAATATTTATGTACAATATTTTTTAACATTTTAACCAGACAACTAAATATTTCCTGGATTTCCTGGAGAGATACGTTGAAAGAATAACCCCATTCTTAAAAAACTTGTGTCAGCTTCTTTAGACTTCTCAGGAGTTTTAAAGATTGCATTGATAAAATGGATAAATATCTGCATATGAGGACCAAAGCAAAAACAATGGCCAAAATACATTTCCTAGCAAAGGAGTCTTGAAAAAATGAAGATACATCAGTGGTGAGAATGTTGCTACTAAAATACTGTGTCAACACTTCTAAACGCTTCCAAAAAAAGATTTGGGAAAAAATAGTGTGAAATACAGAACGCTGCCTTCTTTCTGAAACAGCAGAGCATCTGTGGGGATGTATTCAAAAAAAGTCTTCATTTTGTTGTATTTTTTTTCACCTTAAGAAAATAGGATCATGCAGGGACTTTGGAGGTTTTCACAGTATTTTAAATGTGGACGCTTAATTTGGTGCTGCTTTGTGTGGCTGCGTCTCTGCATCAGGAGCACACAGTGGCGTACCCAGAGCCATCCTTCACCCCCGCGTTATCCTGTCGAGATGACAGAGCAGCCGCGCGGCGCTGGCCGCCCGATAAACCTGTTATCTCCCCTGCTCCTCCTGCCAGCAGCTCTCCCAATCTCTTTGGTACATGAAAAATTGACACCACCTCAGGCAGAAATCTGTTTCTGAGGAAGCTACATTTATAAGTAGCTAACGAAACGGGGAGCGCGCGTGCGTGTGTACAGGCTGCTCTGGCTGCTGCCCTGACGTGGTACGCGGGTAACCGTGCCGCCGAGGGCCGGGACGACTGGGACCAGCAGCCTGCGTGACTTCGCCTTCCGCGGACGCGTAAGCTGGCCGTCGGTGCGGAGGGTCCCTGCAAGCACGTCGGTGTCGCGTGTTCTTTGTGCGCCGGTGCAATCGATCAAGGCTGCTCGTGGCTCCTGGCTAGGCAGCGCCGTGGAAATGCGCGCTAAATGGTCTGACGGCACGGGGGTGATGATCCCTTTCCTCCACACCTCGCGTTTTCCTCTCTGACAAAAGAAACCTCGACACCCCTTCTCCTCTCCCCACCACTATGGAGGAAATGTTTATGGCCATTGTTGTTCATGTGTCTTAATCAGCAAGATTAAAGTGAGGACGACCTGGAGAAGTTACAGTTTTTAATATATTGAGATATCTAAACCGTAAGGTCTGTGCTTCACACGGACCCGTAGGCAGGAAGCAATACCAAATGATTTGGCAAGGGAGAGAAACTTGTGCCTCTCTCATTTGCTTTGTGTCTGTGTGCTTGGTTTTATTTCCCCATATTAAAATGATATCCTCTTTGATATTGCCAACATAATTTCTGGTGTTGGCGTGCGTTTTGCTAATGACTCGCATCTCTGCATCTCTCGATACGGGGGGCGCGGAAGTGCGACGTGTGCCGCTCCGCTTCCCTTTCACAAGAAAAGGGAGGCAGACACCTTCCCCGGGCTCCTTCCCTGCCTCGCACCGGCTCCCGGGGGTGAGCTGGTTCCTCCGCCCTGGAACGTGTTGGTGGGCAAACTGAAGAAGAGCCAGAGTATGAAGATTGTAACCTGGCAGCTCAACTCAAAGCGCTTCAAGCCTGGTATGAATTTATTTGTATATTGTTTATAAATTGCACACAAAGTGGTGAATCTAAGACCCAGAGGAGCACTTTTTATACTTCACTGAAGTCTGACAGAGCCAAATATTAGTGGTTAAAGAAGCATGGGACACCCTATGTGAAAAAGCGTGCTTTGGAGAAGATGGTGCTGCTTTCTGTCCCTCGAGGAGCAGAGAGCTCAAGGCCCGTTCAGAAACGCTGTGTTTCTTGAGCACCGCCGGAACCTGGTGCTTGCAGCAGCTGGCTGCAGCGGGGCAGCGCACCGCGCTGTGCTCGGGGAGCGAGGTGCAGAAGCAGCAATGCCACGCAGCCCTTCGGTACCTCCTTTGGTGATCCCCACCGAGGGGCATCCGTGTTCCTGCAGAGCCCCTCCTCAGCGCTCGGTCCCGCTCCTCAGGAGAGCAGCGCTGCAGTGGGCTCGCGGCACTTGCGACGCCGCCTTCCGGAGTGGTTGGGCGCTAACATGCATGTCTCTTGGGTGCTTGCAGCCTTGCAACTCTGAGGGTTGTGCTGTAAAATACGACCCCCAAGTGGAATTGAGAAGACCTTAGAACACGTTTATTTGGCCGTTTCTAGTTTGTTGTGGCACATTCGTATTCACTCCACGGGATTTTATGTAAGTGAAAGTGGTTGGTTTGAGGATTACTGTTCCTCTAGCTAACAGCTGTTCGGTCTCTGCAGGAGCCGCACGCTGGCACAGTTACTCCTTTCCCACGCTCTCCTGTTGCAATAACTGTCCCTCTTTGGGCACCTAAGGGTCATTTCAGTGACCGTGCCGGCTTCGGCCAGGATTTCTTTTATCCCCAAGGGAGGAGGCAGCATGCTACCCCGGTCTTTAGAGTTCTGACCAGCTGCGAGAAAGCGTCTGTTTTGATGGAGGGTGCTGAAAAGACTGGGGGTGCTGCTAGGCAGGCGTGCTGGCCGGGAAGGCAGCCGGGGCAGAATTTGTGCTCTACGTGAGGCGCTTTTTCAGGTCACTGAGGAAAGGCAGGATCGGTGTCAGCAGGAGTGGTGCAGCAGAGCCAGAGCAGACCTTGGTAGCTGGGCTGTGGTGGGCGAGAAGCTCGCTGTGCTCCCCGCAGACGTGGCTTGCTGCTCTCGCCACCGCTCTGCCTCCGCTCACCGCTGACAGGAAGGAACCAGGGTTCCGCTTATCAACAGCTACACGTGGGAGTGCTAGTAGTAAATTTAATGGCATGTTACAGAGAAAATAAGCTCCTGTTCCTGATCTCAGCATGCAATTTTCATTTTGTATCTCCAGAACATGTCTGTTCTATCCTGGCCTCCCTTCTGCGAAACCTGAGAGGGCAGCAGAGGACACGGTTGCTGAATAAATTCACAGAGAATGACAGTGAGAAGGTGAGTGCTGAATGTGTGTCTGCAATCTCTGGGCTGCCAGGCTGGGAGGGTGCTCAATAACGGCAGGGTGCCTGCGTGCGCTCACCAAGTTACTGAGCAGCCATTGTTGTACCTGCCTAGAGACTTGTGCTCTCGCAGGCCGCTCGTTCACGTTTTTATCTACAAACTGGAGAACTGGAAATGCCTTCAGTGCTTAGCCTCCCACATCATACGTGCTCCTGCCCACGGTAGTAGCAGTTCTCAGTCCTGGGTTGTGTCTCTGCCGAAGCCTGATCGTGTGACACGTGTTGTGTGGGGTTAGTTGTGCTGGCTCCGAGACCAGGGCGCTATGGGAAGGTGCCGGTTTTTCTAGTGAAGCCCTTTTGCAGAGAGTTAGGAATTGCTGTAGTACATATTTCAAACATTCCCCATTCCTCTCCTAGAATGTGTCACTTCAGTGGTGTTTACTTTGGGAAATTCTCTCCAAAATATTTACATGGTGGTGGATAGATCACACAGCTGTGAAACAGAAACAGCAGCTTTTGCAAACCAGTAATTCCCAGGGGATTTGTAAATTTCGCCACTGGGGAATTACCGGTTCCTTTCTATTCCTCATTGTGTGACTTAAAGGTGGTGTTCGTAACCCGTTCTACCCAGTGCTAGTTAGGCTTTCAGCAGCCTGAACCAGTTCAGAGGGGAGCAGGAGAGCCGTAACGTGTCTGATACCTTTGACGTAAGCTTGGCTGCACGCAGCGTAGGCAGAGAGGTGTGTTGGAGAAGCCAGGAGAACTGGAGAAGCAGAGCGCAGGAGAGCGAGCGAGCTAGGGACGTGTGTCTGTTTGCTGCCTTTTAGCTTGAGCTGGTGAGCCCGTACAGGGAGATGGGATTACGTTCAAATGCCTGCAGACTCTGCGTGCTCATCCGACAAACACTCGTACCATCCTTCTGTGGCGTGCTCCTTCCTGTGAGTGACAGAATTGCCTGTTGCTTTGTGAAGGCTGCAGCTGGAAGGAAGAGAACATAGCACGAAGGATTAAAGATGATTGCATTGTTCTTTTTTCTTGCTTAGCTCTCTCTTCTGCCCTTGCAGGTTGATAGGCTGATGGAACTGTATTTCAAGTACCTGGATGCAATGCAGGCAGCTGATAAGAAGATTGATGGAGAGAAACATGTATGTATTGCTTCAGTTTTGTCAGCTCGTGTCTACGGTACCTCTGCGCAGGCGTGTCATCTGCGCAGGCGTGTCATCTGCGCAGAACTTCTGGCTCAGCTGGGCCACTCTTCTGAGCTGTGCCCTTGTACCTTTGCCGTTGCCGCTTAATTATTGTTGCCCCACTCCCCAGTTTCCAGTTAACCTCAGATAAATGGGGTGAGAACTTCTCTATAGCAAGCTCTTCTGGCCTTTTCTTAGGGAATTTCGCTAGGACGGGCTAAGCCCGTGCTTCAGTTTGCCTTCGCTTTTACTTGGCTGCGATCTTGCTTGGTTTGGCAGGTGGGGAGTAAGTGAAATGCAGAGAGGCAATTACGTGATGATGTGCGAGGCCTCCTACCCCGGTCTTTAGAGTTCTGATCAGCTGCAAGAAAGCGTCTATTTTGATTAGTTAGATGGGGCTGCAGCCAAAGACTGGTGCGCGCTCTGCACACCAGCAGTGAATCGTTTTGAATGACACGAGCTTTGGTACCACACAGTACTTTCTTGGAACTGAAGCTGGAACAGACTTTTTGAAAGAGAACGAGCTGTTGGAGTCGGGAAGCATCTTGCAGAGCTGTTAGCGAGCTTGGCCAGCTTCCCACAAGATTATCTGTATCAGCACTGAAGAGGGTGTGAGATTGATCAGTGCTGACGGAGAGTAATCACTGCAGCCGCCGTCCCCGCACGCGGGTGAGCTCGGCGTGCCACGGGCTGCAGCCCCCCGCCAGGCTCCGACAAACAGCTGTCTGCCCGCGGCCAAGGCCGCTTCTCTGAGCACTGGCAGACATTCTGGGGGCACTGGAGCTCAGCAGCGCTGCTGCCGCTCAGAAGGGCGCGGGGGTGAGTGATGAATGGAGTTGCTTTTGCTGCCAGCATTCAGACTCCATGTGGACAGCTGCAGCTTCACAAATGAACGGTAGCCTGAAGAAAAACAGCCTTTACCCTTTCCTGCTGTCCCTCTGCTCTCCATTCATCCTCCTCGGAACAGAGCAAGAAATTGTTTATTCCTTGCATTTCTGTGCGGTGTGTGGGTTTTAGAACTCAAAAACAGGATGGATTTTTCTAGCTGAGGTCTTGCAGTGTATGGGCAGCTGCTGTCCGGAGCCCTGAAATGCAGCATGCAGAGCTGGAGTGTGTGCCCTTTGTCCAAAAACATCCTGAAGCATCTGCAGATGTCAACAGGGGTGAAGGGAATTTGAGTGTGAAGAACCTTGTGTACAAGCTCTTTAATTAATATTGACTCGTTCATGTCTACTGATGCACAAGAGAAGAGAAAGCAAAGAACCGCAGGTTTTGCCCTTGTTTCCAGAAGGGCACTGTGCTTCTGCCCCGCAGCAGGACTGTAGGCTGGAATGGCTAGAATAAATGGATTGCAGTTCTTCACTTCTCTTAGAGCTGATAGTGGGATTTGTCACCTGCAATATATTGGGCACCACAAATATGAACTACGATACTGAGGTTCATTCCTAGCTTGGAACACTCCTGGAATTATCATTTGCTTTATTTTGTAGCATGGTCAGTGGGACACAGTCTCCTGAGATCTGAAGTGGCTCAATCGTTTTCCCCACGCAGAAGTGGGCAAAAGCCAGCATTCTGTGCGTCAGATCGTGGCGTCTGGCTGTGAGAGGATTTATGGAGCACTTCAGAATGTGGCACGTGAATCATTGAAATGCATGGTATGAACGCTTGGTCCTTTAGAAACTGCGCTGTGTCACCTGGGGGGTTTGACCTCCCTCATGCAGTAGAGGACACAGCACCCTGAAAATCTGGTGTAGAGATCCTCACCTTTCTTCCTGCCCTGAAGAAAACTGATCCCTGATGAGATTCTACAGGTTCAGCCTGTAGACGAGAGCGAGACCCAAGCCTGATGGACAGAGTATCCCGGTGTAAGTCTTGCGTTACAAGAAGTGAAAACCTGATCATACAAGGAGTGACTGAGCATATCACACCTGATGTTTTGTCTGTGGAAGTGCAGCCGGCATAAGAAGCTCCTGCTCTTGCAGTTCTCTTCCTTTTTCTTTCTTTTAGCTTGGCTTATTTTAGTGATGTGGTTTATAGCCCAGCTCTTCAGCCTGGGCGCTGAAGGCGTGAGAATAGTTGAGGGGAGGAATTTCTGAAGCCAGCTGTTGCTAGGGAGGAACAGTTGTAACGAAACTGCACCCTTAATCTGACAGTGACACAGGCTGAGGTCCACTGAGTCCCTTCTCAGTGTGACCCACTCGCTTGCTTCTGTGAAACGTATTCAGAAGCAATCAGAGGTGATAACTTAGTGGTTACCCAAATAGCCATGTGAAACCCAGGAGCAAAGTCCGTTGAGCATTTGTCTGCAGCCCCTTGTGCCTGTCTGAGCGCTTTTCTCAGAGTTTTTCGTTAACGAAACCTAGAAAATATCTTGTCCTCTCAAATTCTTTAATTCTTTCTGTAGGAAGTGGTGCAAAATCCTATGGCTTTCAACTCCCTCTAAAACGAGGTATAACTACAGGCAGCAGCAATAGCCTTAGCCGTCTCTCTAGATGGGAGGAAAAGACAGGAGATGGTTTAATATTTTTATAGTTCCACAGAAAATTATGCTCAGCAGGTTTATTTGATAAAATATTCTCACCAGACACTTTGCGCTGTAATGACTTACAAATTACATGCTAATTGTGCTACAGTTAGTCATTCCACCCTTGAAAGGGAGAGGTGGCACTCCTAGCGTGAGAGCCGTGTCCACAGACCGGGAAGCTGAAAGAGGAATTCCTATTAGCCCTGCATTTCCGTTGGGTTTGGAAAGACCAAATTGCCTGGAGGTGTGCTGGGGGCAGGACATCGCGTCCTGGCTGGCGCTGTGTTGGTGCAAGTGACAAGAACACAACCGTGTTCACGGGAGGGCGTGCGCGTTCTGAGCGTGGCTGAGCTCTGCTCTGCACTGCGAGCTCTTCCAGCAAGCTGAGGGAAGCTTTGAGCTTGCTTGCTGAGTCTGGTGGGTCTTTCTAGGTGACTGCCCTGACATGGTTGCCGTTTCTTGCTGCTGGAGTTGAGCTCACACGTTTGCAGGAGTTGCTGCTCTGTTTCTCCTGACTTGGAAGTGATGGTATGCTTTGTGGCAGTCCCAATGAGCTTTTCAGCTCTCGCAGGCTGGTGGCTCAGTTCACAGAAATTCAGGTGTGTTTCTGTTGTAAGGCGGAAATGAAGGAAGTCCTTCTCATGGCAGAGGGTTTTGGTGGTTTCTTCTTGTGTGGTTCTGAGAGCTTCTTGGTCACCTTGGTGTGGCCTGCCTGCTCTCGCTGGCCTGACTGGGGCTCGGTCCTGACCGTTCTGTGTTTCAAGGAAAACGATGCTGAGCCTGCTGAAGAGACCCTGTGGCCTGCAGGCTCTGCCTGTGCAAGAGGCTTCTGGGGAGATGGCTGTCACAGCTGTGAGCTGGGGGGGTCCTGCGCAGTCCCTGTTGTGAAGGTCTGACCTCGCCGGCGGCTCTGCTTGCTCCTCTCCTGTTGCAAGTGCTGGTCGCTGTCTCCTGCGTGTCCATGTTGAAGAAGGGCTTAGCGATGCCCTTGAGTTTAGCGATTAGCCTGGGGTCTGAAAGCACCTCCTGGGCGTGCCTTGCATCCCTTATCCCTCCCCAGTAACACAGGAGGTGAGGGGAGAGAGTCTGTGCTTGGTGGAGGAGGCAGGTCTGACAGTTCTGCGTGCGGCCGTTCGGAGCCGTCCGTCTCTGACCTCCCTGTCCCAGCGGGCGAGGCGGTGAACCCCGGATCCTGGCGGTGTTCTTTGTTCTCCATCGGCGCCCGTCCCTCTGCTCTGCCAGCCTTGCTGTGTGCTGGGGAGGATGATCGGGAGGTGAGGAAGAGGAGGATGCAGAGAATCTTTGGGCCCCGCTCCAGTGACTCCGTGGAGCAGATGTGATCCTTTGTGTAGCGTTGGCAGATCCACTGTGTCTTTAGGTTTCAAATCTCCACTTGACACCTCGAGGCCTGTCAGTCCTGCCTCATTAGTGTGAGAGAAGCTCATTTTAGCTTCACAGAAGCCCATCTTATTGCTGTCTTCTCCCATCAGCAAGGGGCATCTCGGTACGTATTGTTGGCAGATTAGAAATGGCATCCGAGTGCTCATTTGGAGGTTAGCGCCTTGACAGCTTTGAAAGAGAGACGGAGTGGAAAGGTGGCTGTGTGGTACCGTACTGGGAGGCAGATTAGCATTTACAGGGTGGTTGTGGTTTATTTAAAAAAAAACTGTGACAAGGCACTTTAAAACTGTACTTGTCTTCTAATTCATATCTGCTTCATTTACTGGCACAAAATAATCTTGCTGCTCTGTCGAGAAGGGCTGTTGTAGCTGCTGCCTGCTCTGTGCAATCAGGACAGCAGTTGCCTGGAGTCGGCTCCTGTGATCGCCGTGCTCGGAGCAGAATACAGAACAGTCTTTGTTTCCTGCTCTGGAGATTCAAAATGCTGGCCTGTTGATGATTTTTCTGATCAGGAATTTAGCACTGTTGAGAAGAGTAGCCAAGAAGCCTGTGTGCAGCGAGGAGGGTGAGCGGTAGTTCTGGGAACAAACTCCTTGCCGTCTTTCTGGAGTGAGGTTTGTGGACACTTCAGTCGATATCCCGATCTCTCGCTGGCCAGACTCAGCTCAGCTTTAGAGACCGATTATGAGAAGATTCGTGCAATGTGGCATGGATGTAGGGTGAGAAAAGGCACTCCTTGCACAAAATTGGATGTTTCTTTTTACTAGCAAGAGCTTGCATGCGAGTTTTGCCCAGTCGTGCCTGTGCCCGTGATTTTGGGAACCTGGAGTAAGTTGCAGTTGTGCATGTGTCGAAGTCTACAGGATCTGGTGCTTGTTGACTTTGTGGCATTGGTAACTAGGCATTGTGTTTTAAACTTAACTTGTTTTTTCACTGGCAAACTAGATTTCTAGGGGGAAAGGAAAAGTGTTTCATTGCCTGTGCTTTCCTCTCTCCCTTTCGGGCGGCGGTGGTAAACAGCTGTACTTCTAAGTCCCTGCCATTTCTGCGTGGTGAGCACCCGTTGGGCTCTCCACTGAGAAGTGCACAGGGTTCGTTTCCGTTCTCGTGCCTGAAAGGCTCTGCCCACAATGAGATGCAGGGACGTGGCTTGACAAAACGGGAGGATTTGGTAGCCCGAATCAGCTGCAGTGCTGGTGACCTTGCGTGTGTTTGCGGCAGCGCGTGCCCCCCGAGGAAGCACTTCTTGTGGAGCGTTACGGGTACGGTGTGCTGGCTGCTGATGCCTCTAATGAGAAAATATTGCTGCGCTGGTGTGTGCCCACCTGCCAGCGGCTGCATAATAAATCACACGTGCTGCGGCGAGCTGCCGGGGTCTGACAAGCTGCTTCCTTTATTTAAGAACAAAACCAAAAAACAAACCCCAGAATGCAAAAGGTCACCGCTGCCATCGGTTACTTTGGCCTGTCGGTCTCCATGAAAATGGGTGGCGGGTTCAGCCGCGGGACGTGGCCGGCCTTCCGCGGCGGGAAGCTGCTCTGAGCTTATTGCCAGCACGCCTCTGCCAGCGGTTCGAAGAACACGTTCTGCCTGAACAGGACGAATGGAGTGGCCTCTTGCCTTCTGCTTCTGGCCTCTAGTGAAACGCCGCCAGCAGAGAAATAGCGATCCGTCGGCACTCCCGCAGAAGCCAGCGGTCTGCTGGCAGACCCCGGCTGGGTTTTGCCCGTGGGTGTCCCTGAGGAGTGAAGCTGGAAGAGCCAGGCTGGGCGTGGTGGAGCTGTACTTGTGCAGAGTCTTCCCACCGGCCTCCTCGTGCATCAGCTGGCGATGGGGTTGGAAGCCTGGAGGGGCTTCCAGGGTGCTGGAGTCATGTTCTGCACTGCTGAACAGCACCCTCAGATGGCCAGTAAAAGAGCAGGCTTTTTGTTCCCTTCTGACAAAGAACTTATAAATAACAGATACACCGGTTTGGTCCATATTCACAATCTGTCATTGCTCAATTTAGAAATCTAATTTGTATGTTTAAATTAAAATTTTAATTTGTGGATGGACACACTTCACAACCAGCAAAGGCAAAACCTTGTTCAAAACTGAACACAATGTTGTGTGAATTTAAATGAATTATTAAAAATACTTCATATCAGCAATGTATGGATGCTGGTGTTTTGAGGAACAAAGCATTTCTTAAGAAACCGCAGATATCACCACATTTTGCCACTGCTAATGGGAAGTACTTTGAGAGACAGTCATCGCACATTTTTTTGGTCTTGCTTTACAGGACATGGTGCGTCGGGGAGAGATAATAGACGACGACATGGAAGACGAGTTCTATCTCCGCCGGCTGGATGCTGGTCTCTTTGTTCTGCAGCTCATTTGTTACATCATGGCAGAGATCTGTAACGCCAATGTTCCCCAGGTAAAGCTGTCTGCAAGGCTGGCGGGTCGTCTGTGTTTCCATCCATGACACAAACAAGGCTCCAAATCCTTGCAAATGCTGCCTTTTGAATAGTCTTTTTAATTCCTTTTTTGGGGAGGAAACCTCATGCTTACTGCACTTGTGTCCGTACGGCTTCGTCGGGGCATAGCCATTAGGAGGCATTAGTGCTGCAGAAGCTGATCACTGTCGCTGGGTTCGTACAGCCTGCCATGAGCAGGGTCGCAGCTTGAAACGGAAAGGCCCTGTTTGTGCCACTGCTGGGGGAGCAGTGGACGGGGACGTTCTCTCAGGAGCTCTCACAAGGCACAGGCACAGGTGACTCTCCTTGATCTGTGCGAAACACTGCGTCTTTGCCAGCCTGAATCCTCCAGGGTGTTTGAATGTGTTCCGTGGTTACCTGTGCCTGCGCCATGCGCCATGCGCCTTCCTGAGCGTTTCTGAGCGGGTGCTCTGGGACTGGGGGCTACAAGGCTGCCTTTGGTTTTGTGGTGCTCAGGGTTCCTGCTCTTCCCTCAAAGCAGGAAGAAGTGGGGTTGTGCATGGTTTTGTGTTGCATTGAAGATTGCTTTCTTCTCTTTCCTATCCCTCATCAGATTCGTCAGAGAGTCCACCAGATTCTGAACATGAGAGGCAGCTCCATTAAAATTGTCCGACACATCCTAAAGGGTGAGTTGAGATACTCCCGTGCGCGTCTCGTTGCTAGCAGGGACAGCTTGGTCATGTAGGGTGAGCCTTCACGTGCAGTTCTCCTTCACTCCATGAGCATCTTCAGGCAGCAGCTGAGTAGTGTTGTGAGCTCGGGGGAGCTGGGATCACCCTGAGAAGAGGCACGCTTTGCCTGGCAGTTCGGACGCTTGCTGTTGCCTGCTGTCACGGAACGGCACATCACCGTGTGCTGCCATCAGCTGTAGACCGCTGGGCCTCGCTGCTGCCGTTCACACCAGGGTAAATATTGAAGGGAAGTGTATACGCGTGCTGGAGGGAGGAGGAGCGGGGTCTCGTCTCTCATGAACGTGGCCCTGCGCTTCACCATCTGCACCGTATTAGTGTCCGTGGGGTATTTGTCTTGTTCTTAGTGTCAGATTAGTATGGATTATAGCATTAGTGTATCCTCTGTAGCTTTAAAACGTAGCTGTTGTGATGTGCAATCCCAGTTTTAAAGCACTGACTGTTATTTTTAATGCTTAGATCGTGTTAGAGCGGTGCCTGAGCTGCAGCTCTCCTGTCCTTCAGTGGGAGCAGCCAGGTGAACTGGGTGAGGAGAGGACGGGACTGGGACGATCCCACAGCCACCTCCCTGCTGCGAGGCCCAGCTACGGAGCCGGTGATCTGCTGCCCGCGGGAGGTGCCTCCTTATTTAGCAGAGGCTTGTGGAGAACGTGTCGGCTCCCGAGGGGCTGTGTTGTTTTTGGCAGGGGGTGAGGAGTCTCTCCTGGAGAGACAGGAAGGTTGGCAGCATCTCTGGGGGTACTGGGTTGTGGGTGGTGTTTCGATGTCTCTGCTTTCTTTGGGAATAGCAACGATGTCCTCCTGGCCTTTTCTTCCCCCCCCCGCCCCCGAGCTTGGTGTGCCCAGCAGGGTGTTCTCTGCCTGAAGAGGCCCCGAGTGGCATGTTCGTAACAGGGGTGATGGACACAGTATTTGGGGCGCTCTCTTCAGCTCTGCCCAACTCCCATGCCTGTCAGTTTGAGACTTGTGCCATCACAATTGTCAGTGGCCTTAAATTTGGTCGTGGGCGCCCGTGAAACACTGGAACAGGCCAAAAGGTTCCTGCTGGGTAGCAGCAGCACTGCGCTCGCCCACAGCCTGTGCTGGTGAGATGTTTTCGGTAGTTACACGCCTGCTCCAAACACGGCGTCAGCGTAGGTTCTCCGGCTTCTCACAGGAGTGCCGCGGGGACGGGGACTGGCTCCGCAGAGGCGGCTGTCGCTGAACGCAGCCTGCCTGCTGCAGCGGTGGCCTGGCTGCGGGCTCTGCGAGCGTGCCGGCTGAGCGGCCGGTGAGGAATTTCCGAAATGTAATTGTTGTCAGAACGGTACGAGACTCCATCCCAAATGCCTGAGAGACTGGGAGCTTTGAGCCGTGGTGGAAACACTTCCCGGCCACTTTCCAGCTTGCTCTCAGGACGGCTAAGAGCTGTTTTATTTTTACTTTTCGGTCAGTGTTTTGCTCTTGTTCGGTTTTTATTTTCTATTTTTGTATACTAATTAGGTGCTTGGGTTTTAGTTTGATTTTTATGGCCTACATATTCTCCATGTTTCTCTGGCAACCTGACAGCTGATGGATCCCTTGGGGTTGCTCAGAATTACTTATGATGCGAGCGAGGAAGCGAGGCTGTTTTCTTGCGGTAGGGCTTTCAAGGGGGAGGAGTGGGCAGGGAATAACTGAAGACTCATTAAATGCGTTTCTGCACATTGACCAGTCCTCCCACAGTTCCTTTTTCTTAAAGATCAAGTGTTCCCTGCAACGGGACAAGCAGTGCATCCTTTGGAAGAACACAACTGACCGTTGTGTGCCTTGGCCGGGGGGTGGCTGGGACGGTGACAGTGAGTGGTGTCTGTATCTTGGGCAGTTCTTGGTCTCCGTCTCGCATCGGGCACGGAGCGCGGCACGGGCCTCTCCGCAGCGCCCTCAGCCCGGGGAGGGGAAGGCGCGCCGTTCCTTGCCGATCCAGAGAGACCAGCCTTCGGTGCCTGCTCCCTTTGGGAGCTGCCGTCGGGAGCCCTGCCGGGGCGGAGGGCAGAGGTCCCTCCCCAGCAGCGCTGCCTGGTCAGACATCGGCTTTCCGGGAAGGAAACGGGCGCCTCAGGGCGCCGGGAAGGGGGATGCCTCTGAACGTTACAGACCAAGCCTGTTAGCACGGGTCACCGAAAGGGGAAGGGGGGTGTTGTGAGAACTGTGCCGAATGCAGCCTCTGGTCCCTCCGTGTGCGCAGGGTTTATGGCTTCCAACATCCATTACAAGCCTCAATATTTCCCTATTGATTTTTACTGTTCTGTAACCATTGTATTTTGTCTAATGAAGCAGAAACCAATCTTGGGTCCGTTCCTTTCCTGTAGCTGCAGCAGTGTGTAAGCTCTGTTTAACCGTTGGCAGAGAGAGCTTGCATTTTATTCTTTTTGCTGTCTCACTGAAGAGGTGGAATTTTAAATAAAAAGTAAATAGATAAAACCTGGATGGGAGAAGTTTAGGGTTTTTTAGGCCTGGTTCTGAAGGTTTTATCTGGTCTCCTCAAATTAGCACTAGCAACTGCTGGTAACCCAGTAAACATTGCCTTGGGAGTCACTGAGATTTTTGTCTTATGAAGCCTGAATGTTTAGGAGGAAAAATGCTGAGCTTTGGACAAGATTAGAGGAATCTGAGGCTTGCTTTGTCTGAGTGAGCTTGCTGGGACAACAGCATGGCAGTGTCATTAGTGGCACTCTGCAGCTTCCCCGCCTGAGTTGCATGTCCAAGTACTCTGGCAGCCCTCAAAGCTAACACCGGGGCTGGGATGAGCCGGCTGCCTGCCGCGCGGATGCTTCGAGTGCGGAGCTCTGCCTGCAGCCGGGGCCGACGCGGGCTGCCCCAGCGCTGTGCCAGGCTCAGCGGCCGCGTCCAGCCCTCTCGGGGTGTCCTGAGCCGTCGAGAGGTGGCGGCAGGCAGGGAAGCTCTGTCTTGCGCTGCAGCGAGCACAGGCAGTTGCCCTTGCTGCATCTGTTCGAGGTGCTTACCCCGACCAAGCACAAAGGGCTCGCTGGGGACAGAGCCCGCTCCGCGCGTGCTCCCCGCGGGCACGGCTGCTGACAGACGGGACAGGAGAACCTGAGCTGAACGCTGGTGCCTTCTCCTGGGAGGGGAACCCCGGCTCTGTGGCCGTGGGGTTTGTCTCCCACCAGAGCAGGTTTTGGTCCCCAGACCCGCGGTGCAGCCCTCCGCTGAAGCGTGCAGATCGCAGCAGAGCTGCCGCTGCGCTGCTGGGGCCTCGCCCCTGTGCAATCAGCCAACGCGCAGGTAGCTACAACGAATCCGTTGGCTTGCTGCTCGCTCCGTTAAGCGCGATGCAGTGCAGTTCCTGCTCCGAGGGCAGAGTTCCCTGTGCCATTCCCCTCTCCAGGACAGCGAGGTCAGGTTTGCTGGCAGCAAACAGCGGCGCTGCCCACCTGCTCTTGTTCCAGGTGCAGTGGTGGTTTATAAATATTGAAGGGATTTCTCCCAGAGGCCCGGGCAAGGAGAGAGGAGCGCCCGCGGGAGGGAAGGCGCCCACATCAGCTAACTTCTCCCCGTCCTTGCGCTTTTCAGTGCTCTTCTAATAAAGGCTTTGATGGAGCTCAGAAGCATGTAGCAGTGCTGAACGTATAAATATTAAAGCAAACTTTCCACGGCAGCCTACCATTCAGGTGCTGAATACAAGCTGTTCTGTTTGTTTGGGAAGAAGGAAAGAACGCGAGAAGGCGGCGGCTGGAAAGCGCTGTCTAACCAGGCACTCTGCTCCTGATTCACTAACATTTGTTCAGCTCCTTGCTTTCGCAGCTCAAAACCTGCTTTTCATTTTTTTCTTTTTGAACTGCCTTTGAATGGCTCTGGTGCAGGAGGGAGGGAGCGGGTACGGGGATGAGAGCTGCCTGGGGAGCGGGAGCCGCCTCTGGGTGCTGGTGTCTGCCTGGACCTGTGCTGCTCGGAGAGGAGGGCAGGATGTTCCTGCTGCGCGCTCCGCCACACAGGCTTTTAACGAGGGGTCCGTAGGTGGTCATTGTACTTTAGCCCTGGCGGGGTGAGAAACCCATCAGCGCTCCTTGCGTAAATTCCCATTCGGTCCTTTCCCGTGGATGTACATTCAGGTTCTGCTATGGCATAGCAGAAGTTGCCCATCGTTGGTTGGGGTCTTGCTCAAAGCCTGTTGTCTGTCTGCTTTCTCCCCCACAGAGTACGCGGAGAACATCGGGGATGGGAAGAACCAGGAGTTTCGGGAGAGTGAGCAGAAGCGGATCCTGGATCTGCTGGAGAATTTCTGAGGGCTGGGGGGCCGAATTCCGTGTCAGCCCATGAGGACGCGGCGCCTGTTTCTCCCTCCTGCTGCTACCCTCCTCCAGCGCTGGTTGCACGATGAAACTGATGTTTCTATGAAACCGCTTCTCAATGGGATTTTGCAGATATTAAAGATAGTTTGCTTTTTTAATTCCTTGTTTGTTATTTAAGTAGTCTGCTGTGAGTGGGATTGCAGCCACGTAGCTTGCAGTAAGGCAGCTCAAGATTTTTCCTTTTAATTTTCTTTTTTTTTTTTCCCCCCAAGTCAAACTGCAGTTATTAATGTGAAACAATACACCAGCCTAGGCATCAGAGGGAGGGTACAGGGAAGGCCAGGTAGCTCAAGAGCTTCTTACCCAGCCTGATACCTTAGTGAAAACGTACAGCCCGCTCTGCTGATGTAAACTGGGGGGCTGAGGCGTTGGCTGTGTCCAGTTCAGCTGCTTCTCGGCGGCAGAGGGAAACCAGGAGTCAGCTGCACTAGCCATTCCTGCGGAAGCTTCCCAAAGGCGAGGTTTGGCTCAGGCCGCTCGGCCGTCGCCCTCCCGAAGGGGACGCTGTGGCGAGCCAGCCCAGGTTGCACTCCGGCGGGGGCCGAGCGATCAGTAAAACGCCCAGACTGCAGTGACTTCTTGTCACGGTCGACTGCGGGCCCTGGCTGTGCCTGGTCTGTAGGAAATCGGCGTTCTGGTTCTTGAACGGGAGCCTGGCTCTTCATAGCAGCAGTCGGTTCAGCGATGGGAGAGGGAGAAGCCCGCTCCCGCAGCCTTTCGCGGGCACGCTGTGGGAGCTGCGGGAAGGCCGAGCGGTTCGCCTCTGGCCGCGGGCTGGTCGCGGTGGAACAGGCTGCAGCTCGTTTCCCCGTTACCCCTCTGCGCTTGCCGTGTGATTTCAGATGTCAGCACGCCAAACCCACCGCTTCCCCGAGCGGCGGCTCCCAGGCAGGACAAGAAGTAGCTGAGAATATTTTCCCACATCCCCTTTTCTTCTGCTGAAGTTAATGACTGTCATCACGAAACATCGCAGCTCCAGCAAGCTGGGCCTTGCCTAATTTAGAGAGATTTGCATGCTGGCAGCATTCATTTTTTATCTCCAAGAAAAATGCATTGTCAGGGAAGCTTAAAGGCTTCCTTCAATCACGGCTGCGTAGGCACTGCTGGCCCGGGTGCTATCAAATGCTGCTGTTCAGAGGATCAACATGGAAGTCGTGGTTTCAGCAGCCACAAAAAGCAGCAAAAAAACATTTTTGGTGCAGAACTTGTTTGAATTCCTCGTTTCTTTCTTCTGTTTTCAATCCCCTTCCTCAAAGGTGCTTTTTCCTTAATCTTTCAGATGTGTTTAGGTTTTTCACTTTGCTTGAGCCTGGGAATTGTTCCCTTTCCTCGCCACAGCCAGCGGATTTGTGGTCAGAGCTGCTCTCTGGTTCTCCTTCTGGAAGGCAGCCTGTGGTTCCTGGTCTCACAGCAGCCCTGTGTTTGAAGAGACGAGGGGAAAGGGGGTGCGAGGGAGGAGGTTTGGGGCAGGACAGAGGAACTGAGGAACGTGAAACAGCTCTGGCCACGGCGCGGGGGCCGTGTGTCTGGGGGGAACGGCGGGGGGGACCGCGGCAGCAGTGCTATACGCTGCCTGAGCGCATGGGGAGTTTGTAAAATCTGAATGCACCATCTTCAGCCTGGTTTCCCTCAGTTTGCTGCACACGTGTGCGTGTGCGATCGCTGCAGTGTGCAGTTAGTGAGCTAGTCGTGCAGGGCACCATCGCTGCTCCGAGTCGGCTCCTCCCAGACCGGGAAAACCCGGGGCTCGGCATCGCCCTGTCGCTGGTGTCTGTGCTGGCGGTACGGGCTGCGGAGCGCCGGCCGCGGCGGTTCCCGGCCAGCGGGATGGGCCAGCCGTGGGAGAAGGAACGCCTTGGAGGAGAGTTTTCACTTTTCCTTCCTGAGCCGAAGGAGAGCTTTGTGCGGATTGCAAACAGCCAAGCCGCCCGAGCACAACGCAGTGGTCGTGTCTCTCCGGGTGTTGCTGGGGGGCTGGCGCAGAGCTTATGGCCAGGCAGGCTTTACGAGGCAGGGGATGAATGTTTCTCCTCCTAATTCCCAAACTCTTTCAGAGGGAGGAACCCCACCGCACAGGATCCTCTGCCTGGCCGTCCTGGTGTACGGAGGGATGGCACTGCTCCCTGCCCTGCCAGTTATCCTCTACAAAACCCTGGTACAGCACCAAAAAAACCCTTCAGCATCCCCAGGCCTGGCGGGTGTCGGTGACCCGGAGCTGCGTCGCAGTCTGGCTCGGCAGTGCCCGGCACCACGCCGGCACGGGCAGGAGGTCGGAGCCCGCGCTCCTGGCTCCGGGGCCAGCCCTGTCCGTGGTGTGGCCTCTGGTCTGGCATTGCCGCTCCCAGTGCTCGTGCCTGGAGAAACCCCTGCTCCGTAAATATTTTCAGCAGATAAATAATGAAATTTGGTGAGGAGAGGGAGATGCACTGAAGAGGGTGATGGCTGATAAATGGTGATGGTGGTCGGGGCCTGTGGAGCTGAGCGCCGCTCTACAAAGCGGATTTTATCCGTGGGGTGCCTGGGGCAGGGAGCTGGCTTTGTGCCTCTCCTGCGGCCGGGGGAGCCTTCGGCACCCGGCACCACCGCGCACCTGCACCCCGGCCCCGAGCCCCGCTGCTGGGAGACGCCGGCTCCCCTGCCTGGTCCTTGGGACGGGCCGGCTGCCCACCTGGGCCCACTGTTATTAATTAAGATAATTATTCAGCTTAATGTGCTGCTACAGGCCAGCTCATCTTTGCTGTAATGTTGAGCAGCACAGAAAAGCCTTGGAGGTACGAGGACGGGTGCCATGAGTCTTAGCAGCTGTGGAGAACGTCGTTACTGTAATTGGGGGAGGATTAGAGGGCTGAGCTAATAACAGCCGATTTCTTTGAGGAATCATTTGTGGATTGTGAACAGGGGGATTGTTCCCTGGTTTAATCCCTTCTGACTTTTTTTGACCATGGATTGAAGTTCAGGGACAGCAGCATCGATGCTGGTGTTTGGGATAAGTGTTTTTTTGGGAGAGGGGCAAGGGAGTGGTACCCGTCCGAGCTGCTGGAGGCGGCGGTGGGGGCAGCTCACGGGGTGACGGGAGCCAGGTGCCTTTGTCTGCTTGCCCGTGAGCCCTCGGCACGCCATGCGTTCCTGTCCCGCCCAGGGTGGCCGTGTGCCCACAGCGCCGGACGGGACGCAGGCAGCCTCGAGGGCCGCGGGCGCTGCGTGAGCTGGCGCGCGGGGAGAGGCGAAAGCCTCCCGAGGCAGCAATGGCTGGAGCAGCATTGCGCCGGGGAGTGGGAGCAGAGGCTGCTGCACGGCTGGGAAGAGCCCCGGTGTGGGTTTGGGGCAGGGGGCTGCTGCACCCGCCGCTGCCCGGGCTCTGTGCACCCCGTGGGGACAGATGGAGCCGCCCGCACTCTGGGTGCCGGGCTGCGGCGCGGAGGCGGTGGAGCGTGAGGGGAGAGAGGCTGGTCGTCATCGTCCCTCTTGTTGGGTCGTGTTTTCTTGTCTCTGATTGTAAACAGATTTGACTAAAGAGGTAAATTAGAAGTTAATTAGAGGGAACATGATTGATGAGGCATTCTGGTGCTGGGGAGGCAGGAGACTTGCACTGAAAGGAGGGAGAGGGGAGGGTGCTGTGGCGCAGGCGCGTCCCTTTGCCGTGGGGCCCCGGGTCGTTCTGTCGGGGGCTCTGGTCCGTCTGTGGGAAGCCCGGGGCTGAGGGGATGGGAGCCCATCACCCAGGGCACTGCGGGGGCATTGTTCCGGGTACCTGGGTACCGGGTGCGCGAGGCTGCTGAGCACCAGCACAGATTTGGAAAGCAGGAGAGCGGCCAGGGATGGGGGAGATGCTGTCCCTGGTTTGCAGGGTTGTGGGCTTCCTCCACGCGGACTCCTGCCCCGGTGGGCTTTGCCTGGGCAGGGCTTTCTCCAGGCTGGGGCCGGACTGGGCTCTGCTGGGGCTGGGACGAGTCCTGGGGAAGCTGGCGCGGGACGGGGGCACAGAGGGGTGGTGATGCCGTGGGGTGAGTACCAGTACCGGGCTGGGAGCCCCAGGGCGGGCAGCCGATGGCACTGGGGAAGGCGTTGGGTCCCGGCTGCAGGAGCGCTGGTTTCCTGCACCCAGAGCTGGCGACGCTTCCCCGTGGCCACAGGAGACCGGCACCGTCCTCATCGCGCATCTAAACCATCTTCAGCCCCGCTCCTGGCTGAGCCTCTCTAAATGGGGAAAAATGGGCGCAGATCAGGGCAGGAATATCTCCTGGGTCCCGGCAGAGACCCAGGCTGTGCTAAATGCAAAGAGACGCTTTGGATAGCCCTGCCCTGTGCGGGGGCTGCTCTGGGCAGAGCCCTTGGCTGGGTGAGGGTCCTGTGCCGGGACCCCCGGGGCCGGGCAGCGGGACAGAGCTGTTCCGTGCCCACGGATGCTCTCCCAGGTGGTTGTGCGAGAAGGGCTGTGCCGGCAGCGGCACGAGGAGCCCGCGGTGGCGCTGGGGTCTGAACCCAGAGGTGGGTGGGTCTGGGGCAGGGTTCCCTCTCCCAGCCCTGCCTCCCTGCTTGATTTTTAAATTGTTATTTTTCGATGTCGTGGTGCGGGTGGGTTGCGTTTGCTCACCTGAGCCCCCACCCCGCTGCCTCCCTGGCTGCTTCCCCGCGCTGGGAGGTTTCAAATGGGCGCTGTCTGCATGGCTCGTTGCACGTGGGATGATTTGTGGAGGCGAGGGCTGTAGCGTTGGCTGCCGGTAGCATTGTTTTCCTACAGCGCACACAGACCTTTGCAAATAATCTAATAATGCAGGAATGTCAAACTTCGGCTGCGGAAGGAAATCCTTTTATACAGGGATTGTCAAGTCCCTAAACAAGTATCAAAATGAGCTCGGGATCAGCGCGGAGGGTGTTTATTCTGCCCGTCAGAGAGATGAACAACACAATCCTCTCTCCCAGGCAGCTGCCGGCACAAGCGCTGGCTCCTGGACCTTGGCCCTGCTCCCTGCCCGGCCCCGCGGCTCATGGGCTTTGGGGGTGTGGGGCCGGCACCCGTGGGGAGCAGCAGGGGAGAGACCGGCTGCAGGCAGCAGGGACCGGAGAGCGAACATCCCGCTGTGCCCTGGAGGGGGGGTGCTGAGCCTCGGGGCGCCCCCGCACAAACCCTGAAGAAGGTGAATTTCAGAACAACGCTCGAGGCGAGCCTCAGCGCTTCGGTACCTGTGGGGGTTTTGTTTGGCTGGGGTCCTTTTGTTGTTCGTTTTTTTTTTTTTCCTTCTGTGAGCTGAAGATGCCGTTGCTGGGCAGCTCTGCTATCGAAAGAGAATGTGGGGCTTGGATTGCGTCGGAATGCGAGCAGCGCTCAGTTGCCAGCAGGAAGGACTGGCCTGTCTCCGTGTGGTTCTGGGTGCCTGAGAGCGCTGGGCTGGGGCCATGTCACCGAGGGACTGTCCCTGCGCCCCGGCCACGGCCAGCGGATCCTCCCGGTGGGATCCTCCCAGCTGTGCCACGGGGTCTGGGTCCTCCGGGGCCGCGGTCAAGGTGGGAGGTGCTGCTGATGGGGCTGGGTCCCCCTACCCTTCCAAGCCCTCATCCTGCTCCGCAGCCTCGCCGCTGCCGCCCACCTCATGGGTGTCCCAGGGAAAACGTGCAGGTGAACCTCACGGGCACACAAGTGGGGTCACGGCGCATGCGGCGCCGCTGGGGTCTTTGTGGTGTCGCCGCGTGGAAGCGGCTGCTGGACCCCCCACCTTGCAGATGCCCACCCTGAGCGGAACTGATGGCACATGCAAAATTAAACAATAGGCAGAAAACCTGGGGCTAGCGGAGATAAGGAACGTTTCATCCTTGAGAGCGTGTCCCTGGGCAGGTGTGGCTGGAGCGGGAGCGCTGCAGGGGAAGCGCCCGCTGCTTTGGAGTGCAGCTGGGGCGCAGATAAGGGACCTCGCTACGCAGCCAGTGCCGGTGCCTGCCTGGCCCACGAGCCCCTGGCTCTGCTCTCACTTGTGTGTGCGAGCGACCTTCCCTCCTGCCGCTGTCAGGGGCTCAGCAGGGCCGCGTGGCTGCAGCAGCAGACAGCATCTGCTCTGGGCCTTTTCACTGATGAATTCAAATTGGGGAGGAAAATGAAACCTTCCAAGTGCGCCGGAGACGTGCGTATGCTTGGCTCTTCCCCGTCTGCCGGGCCCCTGCGCAGAGCTGGTGCCCGTTTGTCATCCTGCTGTGGCGCAGAAAATCAGCTGGAAACGGGACTTAATTCAGGCTCCGCATCCTCCCAGCTCCGGGAGGGATTCGTGCTCTCTCTGCTTCCCCAGGGCGCGATTTACCTGTCTCTGATATGCTGGAGGGTCCTGGTGGGCCTGGCAACCTCGGCACCCGCTGTCCCTGTGGGCTGGGGGGGGCTGTGCTGTGCCGGGGGCTGGGAACTGGGCCTGGGATGGGGACCCCTGCCCAGGATGCGCGGTCCCTGCTGGGTGGCATCCCCAGCTCTGGCTGCACCCATGGATGGGACCTGGGGCCATGCCACAGCTGCCAGACTGGACTGCCCAAACCACAGGGCTCGCTCGCACTTGGCCTTCTCCTCTTGCTCGCTATCAGCTTTCAGGGTCTGTCAGTGGGACCCTGCTGCTGTGGTGGGTGCTGGGGCTGTTCCCCCCTGGGCGCAGTGAGGAGCTGCCTGGACCCCACAGTGCCTCCTGCGCTCCTTCAGCATCCCCTCCCGGTCCTTTCCAGCCCCTCGCAGCTGCTGCTTTGCCATTATCCCAAAGCCCTCCCAGCCCAACCAGCCATGGCTGCCGGGCGTCCGGCTCACCCGCTGCCGCCGCTCTTGACTCTGGCAGGAGAAATGAGCCTGGGCAGAGATCAATGCAGAAAACACTGCAGCGGGTAGAACTTTTTAAAACTATTGATTTGCAGCACAGGTATGAGGCAGTGCAGCTCCTGCCGTTGTGCGCGGGGCTCTTCCTGGCCGACCCCGTGGACCCCGCCGCGCAGGGCAGTAATGGGAAAAACGCTGCTGCTCTTTCTGCTGGAGGAACCCTGCTGAGGGAAGGGCGAAGAAGCACGGTTTGTATTTTTAAGTCCAATTTAAAGAATCTCTTTGTAGCAAGCATCTGTCATCCCATGGCAGAAAGCACCTGAAATAATCTGATTTTTACTGTTTATCTGGAGAGCAAATATCCTTCAGAGGGCTGTGTAGCGCACAGATAATATCGTGTGAGCGAAGCCTGCGTCTGTGCCTTCCCTCCGGCCCCGAAGCCGGTGTCTGGGGTGCAGATACCCTGCCTGCCGGCTCCTCTGTGCCTTTTCACGCTTTTCAGAACAGGTGTGTGATTTGTACGTGTCACGGTGCCCTGATCCCGCTCTGCTGCCAGGCGCCGGTGCTGTGGGTGGCTTTGGCCCCGGCTGCGCAGGGCTGAGGGGAGATGAGGATCTTGCCCGTCACACGCAGCGGGGCCTGGGGCGGGTTTGGGGGTGTACGGAGCCTTTCTCCGGCCGGGGGCTCCCTGCCCCCCTGCGGCCGGGCCCCGAGGGCCGCGGTGAGCGCACACCTCCCACGGCTCCGTGTTTTTCATTATGAGGTGAAATCTGGTGCGGTCGGGGGTGGGGGGTGGGTAGGGGGCGATTCCTGACGCACGCGGGCGATTGTGCCCTTGCTCTTCCCTTA
>WHYT01016981.1:201999-231894 GCA_009806455.1 Tetrax tetrax
CGGGGGGGCTGCGCCGTTCCTGTCCCCGGGGCCCGGGGGGCCGCCTCCGCTGCTGGGCTCCGACCTCGGGGGGCTTTGCACGGTGCGTCCCCGTGCGCGTCCCCGTGCATCCCCGTGCGCATCCCCGTGCATCCCCGTGCAAGTGTGCATCCCCGTGCACACTGCCATCCGCACCCCCGTGCAAGCCTGCATCCCTGTGAACGCCGCCGTGCATCCCCGCGCGCACCCCCTGTGCGTGTGCACCCCGGTGCAGCGAGGTCCCCTCCCGGCTCCTCGGCCGGGCGCTGGCGGGTCCCCCCCTCCCGCAGCCCCTGTGCCGAGTGCTGTCCGGGGGTGACGGGGACCCCACTTGCCCCATGCGGGGCCGCGGGCCGTTGGGGTCCGGGCCCCCGCAGTGACTCTGAGTGCGAGCTGGGTGCCGGGGTCGCAGCCGTCCCCGCGTCCCCTCGTGTGGCACCGGAGCTCGGGCACGCACTGGCTCCCCGCCCCGAGGAGCCTGCAGCAGCCGTGGGCCGGGGGTCCCAGCCTGCGCGGGAAGGGCTCGTCCGCCTTTGCGTCGGGGGGACAAAGGCAGGGGGCTCGGCTGGAAGGGGCTGCAGGCGAGGAGCCTCCATTAGCGGCTGCCGCTCCCCTCGGAAGCCTGGCGATCGGCAAATAAATAGTGACATGGTCGCCGTGAGAGAGTGGGGAGCGGAGGGGAAGAAATATTCTGGGAGGGCGAGCGCACTCCGAAGCCATCTCCACTACGAGCAGTTCTGCAGCCACTCACTGAACCGCGCGGAAAGCGTTATTAACGGCCCGGCGAGGCGGCGGGTAAGTGGGTCAGGTGCAATACGCCGTTGGTGTTCAGTAGGTGAATGCCGATGTGATAAAAGCTGCGTGTGCTGAAAACCTGTCCAAATTGCACGTTAGCAGATCGGAGACGGAGCGTTTCACTACCGGCTGGTACAGCGTTCCCTCTGCATGGCCAGAGCCCGTGGGCCGGGGGTGCGGGCGGGAGAGGGGCCGGGGCCCGCGGGGTGGCCAGGCCCTGCCCGCAGCATCCAGTGCCCGCTGCTCGCCGCCATCTCTGCCCGGTGCGGGCGGCCTGGCGGAGCCCCCGCTGTGCTGCGAGGGTCTGGCACCGCCGGCAGCACGCTGGCTGTTGTGTTGATGTGTCCAGTGCATGCGGTGAGCGAGGTGGACGGGAGTGGGGCATGCTCCGCAGGCATTGGGGCGTGGGCACTCGCCCACCCCGCCGGCGTGAGCACTGCACACATGGCAGCCCATGCTGCGCGGGGAGGGAGAAAGTCGCCATCAAAGGAAGTCCTCTCCCTGCCCCCACGGCAAAGGCTGCGTCTCCAGCAAGGACGGAGCGAGGAGCAGCTGCCCCCAGGAGAGCGCCCGCGCTGCACGATGCCTCCCCGCCATCACTACCCACAGCGCTGCCTCTGCCCTGCTCTCCTCTTTCCTCTCCTCAGGCTGGCGCCTTCAATTATTCATGCCCCCGCCGCAGCCAGCCCGCGTGCCGTGCTGCTGCCATCGCCTTGCACACCGGCATGAGCCGGGAAGCTCCCGCTGCCTTCCCAGCCTGCCGCTCCGGGAGCGGGGCGAGCGCCGGGCGAGCCGCTGCCCTTCCCGAGGAGCAGCCGGGCTCCTGCCTGGCGACACTGGCGGGCGTTCGCCGCTCGCCGCAGGTGAAGCTGCTGTTGAAGGGCTGGAGGCTGGGGGAGCGGTGCCCCCGCTCCCCGGGGTGCTGCCCTCCTCCTTTCCCGCGCACCCCGCTGATTAGCCTGTCAATTACTTTCATAAACACTTTGCGTTCTGCTGGATTTTTTCATGCTTCCTGATGGGAATTCTCCACCCGATGTGTTTTTCCTGCTGCTGTTCGTGCAGTCATTCAGCGCAATTACTTCTGACATCTCTCCTCATCACACGTCTGCGCTTTCCTTCCCCTTGAAGAAGCTGACAGCCGACGGGCCAGACACTGGGAATTATTACGTTAGGACAGTGACAGCTAATTTTAATCATAACGTTCCCTGTGAGCGCGGCAGCAAATCAAACGCACAGCCGGCGTGGCCGCGCACAGTCCGGGAGCCATGGGCAGCGCGGTGGAGCTGGGGCAGGGAGCAGGGCTCCGGAGGGAGCCAAGGAACTGGGGGTCTGCTGTGCTCCCCCCTCAGTGGGGCTGGGGACAGGACCCAGGCGGGTGCTCTCCCTCTCGCGGGTGCGCTGGGGTTTTGGTTCAGGTGCGAGAAGGAGTTGCGTGGCCCAGGACGGCCGGCCCTTCCCAGCCCATCTGCCGGCAGCTCTCCCCTTGTCCCCTGCTGGGACGGGGAACCAAAGCGCGTGGCGGCGGAGGGACGGCTGTGCGGCGCTGCGGGGGTCCCGCTGGAGCCGTCCTCCCACGCCGGTTTGGGGTTCTGGGACTTGTGCTCTCAAACACCGGCTGCCCCTCGTTCCCCGCGGAGGGAATTGTCCAGGAGCCAGGACTGCGCGGAGCCAGCCGGGCGCAGCGAGGCCGCTCGTAGCCAGGCTGGGGCTGGGTTCTCGCCGCTGGCGTCTCTCTGCAGTGTGGTCAAACCTGGGCGGCGGGGAGGCTGCCGGGGGGCAGGAGCTGGGGCAGCCCCTGGTGATGGCTCACTGCTGGAACGACTCGCAGGTTTCCAGGTTAATTCCAGCACCCCAGCAAGGCGAGCTCTGGCCTGGTCACAGCCACTGGGTCAGCTGGGGGTTTTGATTTATGCTGCAAATTTGAGCTGGTTCTGCTGCTAACGTGGCAGTAATGGGGGCAGAGAAACGGTGCTCCCGACCCCAGCGCTGGTGGGAGCCCTCCGGGCCCCGGCCGGCGTTCACAGCGTTCCGGCCTGGGACTCCCCCTGGCAAGGGCAATTGCGGGGTTGCCGGGAGCTGCCCGAGTGGCTCTGCGGCCGGATCTGTCCTGGGCCCCAGCCCTGGCCCTCATCCCGTCCCCGCCGCCACTCGCTGCCGAAGCCCCGTGCCCGGCATGGCTGCCGGTGTCGGAGCTGCCTGCCCTGCTCTCGCCGGTGGCGCTGACCGTCACGCCGCAGTGTTGTGCGTTGGTTTGTGACCGCGATGTGTGTTTGGTGACCTGGGGTCAGCATCCCTGCCCGCAGGCGTGTCGGGAGGAGATTCATCCGTGGACAGTACTGGGCAGACGGGGAGAGGAGGAGGAGGGTTTGGCCCGACCTGCACAGCACACGCGGGCGATGCTTGTGTTCCCGCTGCAGGGACGTGTGGGCCCGGCACAGCCAGCGCGCCGGAGCAGCACCGGGCAGGCAGCCCCGTGCCTTCTGCTCGTGCCTGCTGCTCTCCAGGGTGACTCCTGCGCCCCGAGGGGTGGAGGGTCCCCATGGCCCCTGGGAAGGTCCTTCCTGGGGTTACCGCCCGGGGCACGATACTGCCGACTGGACATTGATCGGTGTCACTGCGGCCGAGTGTGTCCCCTCCGTCAGCCCGGGACAGGGGTACCTGGGGAGGGGAAGGTGCCTGCCCCTGCGGTTGTGTTGGGCGCGTTGGCTTTTCCTGCGATGGTGCAGGTGTGCGGGTGGCACAGAGCCAGCGGGGCCGCAGGGCAGGGTTTGTGCGGACTCGCCGGCGGGAGGGCAGGGGCAGGGGCAGGGGCAGGGCAGGGGCAGACCCTCAGCAGCCGCCCCAGGGGGGCCGAGCCGTGGGTGGGATGTGGCTGCTGACACTGGTTGGGGCCAGGGGCTGTGGGAGCTGCTGGCCGCATGCTCTCAGCCGGGGTTTGGGGTGCCAGGGACCCAGGGCCATGGCCGGAGCCGGTGCCCTTCCCGCCGTGACTCGTGGCACGCTCCTGCTGCCAGCGTGCGGGGAGGGGCAGCCGAGGGACCAGATGACGGGCGCGCGAGGCTGAACCGGCAATTAGTCCTCTGAGTGTCTTGGCTCACCGAGCCGTAATAAACCCTGAATTATGACCGCAAGCTTTGTGAAGGGAAGAATCGGCCGCGCTTCGTCGCAGCCCACGGCACAGTGGCGGCGGCCGGAGGGAGGGACGTGGGCAGCGGAGGCTGCTCCATCCTGCACCTGCCTGCCCCTGCGCCTTCCACTCCTCTGGGGCTGGGGGCTTCCCAGCCACCCCCAGCCCTGTCCCAGCCCTCTCCCTGCCCTGTGCGGGACGTAGCCAGCCCCCACCACCGTCGCCTGCCCGGCACGTGCTGCCCCTCCAGCACGGCCGCGGCGCTGGCGAGGGGCTCCTGCGTGGTTAGGATTGACCAGCGCTGTCGTGGTTCGGTGGGGTAAACACCTCAGGGTGCAGTGAGCGCTGGCTGGGTCGTTAACACGCGTCTGCAAATGCCCAGTACGTATCCCATCGCCCCCCCGTACGAGCGTGCACAAACCTCGTCCTGTCCGTGTGCCGCTGTCGCTATTTAGGCTGTAGCTGTCCTGTGGGTGGCTGGGTGGAAGAAAACACCCAGGGTGTCTGACCCCGGGCTGGGGACCGAGGGGGCTGCCCCCCACTCTCCTGCTGCCATGCGGGACTGTCCCGCTGCGACTCCGGGGCTGGGGGCCGGGGTGGCCCGGGGTGGCTGCTGGGGCCGGGGGGCCAGCACAGCCCAGCGCCCCGTGGCCACTAGCCATGTGGGCGTCCCGTGGCACCGGGGTCCTGGAGCCCCCTCCCCGCAGAGCGACCGTGGGGTGGAAGCTGGGATGGAGGGGGAGGGCAGTGAGGCAGAGGAGGGGGATGAAGGGCCAGGATGTGCGGGGAGGGAGGGACCGGCCTCACCTTGCCGTCCAGCCCTGCTGTCCGTGGCGTTCGCCCTCGCCCCTGAGCGTGTGCCCGGCCGGGACCGCGGGGTCCCTGGGGGGCTGGCGCGGGGTCTGCCGGGACCCCCTGGCTTCGGCCACTGCTCCTGCCGTCAGGAATCCTGCGGAGCAAAAGCCCGATCCCGGGCCACGGCCGCGGTGCGGGTGGGCGAGCGTCGGTGACTGCCCGGACGTAGCGGCCCCGGCGCCGCGGGGGGAGCACGGGTGGGCCCTCTGCCGCGCGCCGAGGAGCAGCCGGCGCTGGGCAGCACCGGACCCTCCCGCAGCACCGGACCCTCCCGCAGCACCCGACCCTCCCGCAGCCTCTTCCCGCAGCCCTCGACCGCCGGAGCCCTTCCCCGGCCCGGGATTCCCCCACGCGGCCGCCAGCACCGGGGGTCCCCGGCGAACAGGGGTGCAGCAGCCGTGCCAGGAACCCTGCTGGGAGCCCCCCCGCTCACAAACCCCTTGTGCTGGGAATTTCCCTCAGTCCCCCCACTGGGATGGATTAAAGGAAAGCGATCAGTACATGGGATTTCCGCGCTTCCAGAGGGAGCGGGAGATACCGGAGGTGTTAACGCTTCCGTCTGGGCTGATCATCGCTCCTTGTCGGAGGGGATCCGGGCTCAGTGAGGAGCTCCGACGGACGTGTGTCCCGGGGGCTCCGGCAGCACGGGAGGGTCCTGCATGGCAGCCGGGAGCCGGGAGCACTGGTGGCACGAGGTGGCCAGGGAAGACCGGAGGGCACGGGGTGCAGATACGGCGGGACCCTGACCCGGCCTCTGCGGCCCCCCGGGCCGGGCACCGGGCACTGGGCACCGCGGCACATGGCGGGGCAGGGACGGGCACGGACAGGCAGGGCTGGCTGACCCCACGCTGGGCCAGATTCCAGCCGGGCCAGGTTCATCCCAGTGCTGCTGCCAGCCCCGAAGTGATGCTGCTGGGGCGGTGGGGACAGGGCAGGTGGCCCCTGCACCCCACAGCCCCCAGCCCTGCCCAGCTCCGCAGCCAAAACAGAGGAGTGTGGCGAGGCTGGCAGCCCTGGGCCCAGCCGGGCCAGCGTTGGGGGCTCAGCCCCCGTCCCTGCGCTGTGCCGTGCCGTGCTGTGCCGTGCCATGCTGTGCCGTACCATGTTGTGCTGTGCTGTGCCAGGGAGAAGCCGCTGCAGATTGTGACAATAACGTTTTCTGGTGACCTGCACGCCGGAGCCGTCTTTACAGAGGAACAATAATCTCTCCAGAGGAGATGAAAAGAATTCTAATTACATCTCCGAACAATATTTGTTTTGAGCAAGGAAAGCAAACCATATGGCATGTGGGAGACTGTTTGGGGCCGCATTAAACAAGGATTTGTTTTTTCATTTATGCGCTGATCTAAGCGGAGCTGTGATCATGCTTTATTTATTTATTACATCTGGGAGGCACGCAAGGGTCCTGTGCCCGCTCTGGGGCTGGAGCTCCTGGGGGGCAGCGTGGGAGCCAGGGGCCCAGAGGCTCCGCTCCCCTCTGAGATGAGGGACCTGTCCCCTCTGCCCAGGGTGCTGGGTCTGTTTGGGGAAGGAGCCAGTGCTCCAGGTGGCCCCACTCGCCTGGCCGGCGGATGCGTCCCTTGCTGGGGTGGTGGCATCATCCCTTGTCGGGACAGCAGCAGGTCCCCGCAGGCGCCCGCAGCCCTCGCTCTGTCTCCCGCAGCCCTGTTCACCGAGACCCCCCATGACATGACGGCGCAGGCAGGCCAGGACGTGGAGATGGCCTGCTCCTTCCGAGGCAGCGGCTCCCCGTCCTACTCCCTGGAGATCCAGTGGTGGTACGTCCGCAGCCGCAGGGACTGGACAGACAAACAGACGTGGCCTTCCGACCAGGTAACGCCCGCGTCCTCGCACGCTGGCAGCGTGCTCCGGGGCGCAGGGCAGCTGAGCACAGCCCTGCCCCGCACCCCGCTACATGCCCGCGGGCGGAGAGGAGCCTGGGGTACCCACGGCACAGGACCAGGCGTGGGGTGCACCGTGTCCGGCTGCTCTGGGGTGTGGGGCCCGCTCCTGGCCGCCCTTCCCGATTAGCCGAGGGGCCGCGTGGGCCATCCCCTGGGACCGATCCCAGGCAGCGGCTTGTGCCTGTGCTCGTGCCTTCTCCCATCTCGTCATGACCTCGTCCCCCTGCATCCATTCCCGGCCCCCGGCCCCCCTTGTTTTCCCCATTTCTGGTGTATCTGTCTCGGCAAACAGCTGTCTCTTTATTTCCTTTTCTGTTCACACAGAGATAAGGGCCAAATAATGGGAAGGCAGCCTTGGGTATTTTAATGAGCCTTTATTATCGTGTCGTTGGCAGAGCTGCTGCTGGATTTACCATAAATTGAGAGAAGCTGGGGAACAGGAGCGCTGCGGGGTGTGGGGTGGTGGGGTGAGGGCTGGGGGGATGCTCGGCGTGGACCCCAACACCTGCCAGCGGGACCCTGGCTGCCCTGCTTTGCTGGGGCTGAGCAGCCCCCTTCTCCCTCCTCCTCCTCGCTTGGGCTGCCATCGCGGGGGGAGCAGGGGGTCTGGTGGGCTCTACCTCCCCCCAGCCCAGCTGATGGTTTCCCTTCTCTCTGGCCCCCTCCCCGTCCCACTCTTCCCAACAGCTGCAGGCAGCGCCGCAGGAGGAGCCTGGGAAGGACGCCACAAAAATCAGCGTGAGTTTCCGTGACGGCTCTCGTGGGAGCTCTGCTCGAGGGCTCGGCGGGCGTTTCCCCATGATGCTGGCACGCGGCCTGGCACGGCGCTGGGGCGGCAGGAGGGTCTCAGGGGTCCGTGTCCGTGCGAGGCCGGGTGCTCCAGGTGGCCGGGGTGCGCTGGTCCCGCTGGTGCTGCAACTGGCTGGCAACACTGGCGCGGGGGGCTGGGTCTGCCTGCAGCTTCCCCGTCCCCCCAGTGCTGAGGGTCGCCAGCAGGTCGCCCCCCTTCCGCCCCACAGCCCCTGCAGCCCCCACAGCCCCGGCAGCCCCCGCCCCATCTCGGGGCCAGCTTGGAGCCTGACGTGTCCTGTCCCCCCGACCCTGTCCCCGGAGCTGCAGGGTGGGTGCTCCCAGCTGCACGTGGGTCCTGAGCAGCCCCAGAGCCACCTTTGGGGTGGCCCCCGCCACGATGTGCGGCGTCAGCCGCCTCTCAGCGGCGCGCAGGGCAGCTGGACGCAGCTGCTTATGCGTGCCCAGACATGCATGCGTGTATATGCGTGCGCTCGCATGTGTATGTGTGTGCTCACATGTGCATGCACTGGCTGCCCTGCGGCTGCGGCGGCTCAGCCCGTCGGAGGGGTCGGTGATGGGGCCGGTGTCCCCCCACGGCTGCCCGCATTTCGGTGCCATCTCCTTTGCCTTTTGGGCCGGGAGTTTGCAGCTCCCAGCCCCATTCCTAAACACCATAAAATCTGCGCTAACAAATGCGGTGGCAAGTAGAAAAATGGCCTTTGCCATGCGGTGTGATTATAGGGAGCGGAGCCAGGGGCCTGGGGGCAGGCTATAAATCTGATTTATTGACCCAGCCCAACAGCAGCCGGGCTCTGGCTGGTGAGTAAGTCTTAAATTTCATTGGGTGATAAATACTGAGAGCGAATCAATTTGGTAGAAAAGCTAATTAGCCAGTGTGGTTCTGCATCGATCCCCGAGCCCTGCGTGGGCGGGCGCGCGCCGGGGACTCCATCGTCCCGCGGTCCGGGGCTGGGCTCTCCCCATGCCGGCTGCCTGGCTTCGCCCTCCACCGCCGCGTCGTCCCCGGCCAGACCGGCTGGGGCTCCACGGGCTGCGGCAGCGCCGGGGCGGTGGGGGTCCCGGGGCCGCCTGACCCCCGTTGGCCCCGCCGCAGGTGGTGAAAGTGGTCGGCAGCAACATCTCCCACAAGCTGCGGCTGTCGCGGGTGAAGCCGGCGGACGAGGGGACGTACGAGTGTCGGGTGATCGACTCCAGCGACGGCAAGGCGCGGCACCACAAGGTGAAGGCGTACCTGCGGGTGGAGGCGGCGGGGGGCGCGGGGCACCCCCAGGACACCCAGCTGCGGGGCGCCCCGCTGCCGGAGCCCGCCGTGCCAGGCGCGGCCCACGCGCACCACCACCACCACCACCACAAAGCCGGGAAGGAGCTGAGGAAGCGCTCGGCGGACGCCTCCTGCGTGCTGTAGGCGGGCGGTGCTGGGGGGACGCCGGAGCCCCCCGCCGCCCCGGACTCAGCGGAGCCAGCGAGGGTCCCGCACCCCCCCGGCAGAGACTGGCCCCACCACCCCGTCCCACCCACTGACCCCTGCCACCGCCGCTCGGTTCCTCCCCCAGCCCTGCGGTGCGGTGGTGCCGGGGCTCGGTGCGGGAGCAGGACCGTGTCCGTACCAGAGGGCATCGCTGGGACCGTGGCGTACGCCCACGCCGGGTGGTCCCTGGCCCCACCAGCCCCGTGCGAGTGGGCACCTCCCTGCCTGCCGCCACCCGCGGTGCTGTGCCCAGCTTTGGGTGCCGGGCGGAGTCCCCCCACCCGCGGGACCCTCCTGCCCTCCCTCGCGCTTTGCAGAACCGTCGGTCCCGTCCCCGTCCCCGTAGGAGGCCCCGTTTAGTCGCCCTGTTCCAGCCCCGCACTGCGTGTAGAAGTTCCACATCCATTCTGTGTTGCCCCCCCCGCCCCTGCCTGCCCCAAAGACGCCGCAGCACGTCGAGGCCCGAGCTCAGCGGAGGAAGGACGACACGACACGCTCCCGGCACGCTCCTGGCATGCGGGCTGTGCCGCAGCATCGCCCAGCCGAGCAGCCTGCTTGTGTGCCCAGGACCCGCGTCGTTGAAGCTGGCCCGCTGTTGCCCACGGCTCCTCCCGGCCCATTGCGTTTTGTGGAGGAATGGGGGCTCGGCCGTCAGCCCCCGCTGCCCGCGCTCTGTCCGTGCTGCCTGTGCTGGCGTGGCCCTCGGGCCACCGGTCCCGGCTGAGCTCCCCTTCCTCCTGTGCCACACCCCGCGCTGCCCCAGCCGGGTCCCGGCTCACGGGCTCCCGCGTTTCGGTGTGAACGGCAGAGCCCAGCCCCAGTGCCCCCGCGGGTAACCACCATCACTGGGGACGGGGCGTGGGCAGGGAGGGGGGCGCGGGTCTCCCCGTCCGGGTGCCGGGCACTGCTCCCCCGCCGCCGCTCGCCCGCGTGCCCAGCCTGCCGCCACCTGCCCTGCTGCAGCTAATAAAGCTCTTTGAACGAAGCCTCCGCGCGGCTGCGGTCTCTGTCCCGGCACGGCGAGGGGACGGGGCTTTGGCACCACTGGCTAAAAAGGGGCACAGCTGGGCCTGCTCCTGGGGGCTGGGGTGGAGTGGGACGGGATGATACGGGAACAGGGAAGGGATGGGGATGGGGATGGTCATCGGCATCGGCATCAGCATCGGCATCAGCATCGGCATCGGCATCGGCATCGGCATCATTGCTCGCAGCTGAGGGCTCGGAGCATTTAAAAGCCGCAGCTGGGGAGCTCCCTGCCCTGCCCAGGAGTAGGGTGCTGCCTGTGCCTGCAGGACACGGTGGATCCCAGGTGAGTGGGGTGGTTCTGCCCTGTGGCTTTGGGGTGCTGGGTGCAGTGGGGAGGCTGTGGGTGGGCTGCTGGGGTTCTGGCCCCTCTCTGTGCTGCTGGGTGCTAGCCCAAGCCCCTGCCTCAGCTCCTGTCTCGTCTCTGGCCAGGCGGGAGGTCGGGGTCCCGGAGCGGGGGTGCTGGCTGCGCCCGGGGCCAGGCTCTGTCCCACCTGTGGGAGAGGAGCTCCTGGCGTTGGCAGTGCCTGGCTTGGCCCTGGCTGCTGTGCAGGTTGTTGATCCCTGGAGCTGCGTGGCGCTCACCTCTCGCTTTGCTGATATGAAGCAATTTGTCATCTGTTAGAGTAACAAAAGCCAAAGCTGCTGGCCCGCTGTCAGCCAGCCTGGCGCAGAGGAAGGGCACGGTGTGGCCGGTGACCGTGGGATGTGGCGAGAGCTGTGCTCGCCTTGGCTGCCCGCTGTGGGTTTCACCGGTCTCGGGAGCGTGGGCGCAGGGGGCTTTGTCAGGAGAGATGTTACACAGCTGCAGGGCGAGGGGGCTGCTGTGGAAATGCTGCTTTGCCACAAGCAGTGACGGCTGCCATGCTGTACCGGTCCCCGGCAGAGCCGTGCGGGCCTGCGCTGCGCCGGGATGCTCCGGGTCAGGGACGTGCGGCGCTGCAGCAGAGAGGGAGCAGGCGGCATCGGCCACCCATGCGATGGGAACCAGCGCACAGGGGAAACCGGAGAGCCAGAGCTGCTGGGGAGGGTGAAGGGCTGCAAATCACCTCCGATGGAGAGTAAACAAATTGCTGTGCGGTGTAGTAATTTGCAAAACCTGGAGGCGAGCTTTAAAAATAGCAGGTTTTATTAGACGAGATTAATTTTGCTGAGTTCATATGAAATCTTGGGAGCGGCAGTCGGAGGAGAGGATCTGCGTGCGGGACCCAGCAGCCCTGCGGCAGCGCCTGACCCTGGGGGCCGCAGTGGGGCTGTGCCCCCCACCCTGGGTGTGGGGGTCTCTTCCTGGGGAGGGGGCTGGAGAGGGGTGGGCTGGCCGGCAGCCCCCCTCGCTGTGCCTGGGAAGGGGTGTGCGAGGCGGTGGGACGGCGAGGACGCACGATGGGCTGGAGCTGGGTGCCCCTCCTGCACCCCGGGGTGCTGCCCTGGCTCGGACCCGTGGCCCGGTGCTGGGGCCGCTCGGGTGCCCGCCTGGGGAGGGGGTGTGGGCAGGGCGGCGGCGAAGCCCCTGGGCTCGCTTGCAAATGGGCCGAGCTTAATATTCAAGTCACTGCTGGGGAGGAACCAGCCTCACGAAAATGCCATTTCCATGCAGTCACTCTTCTGGCCATTATCCTGCTTCAGACAAAAGCAATTTACTCTGCCCGTAATAAAGCCGGGGTGATAACGAAGCTGAGAAGAGCCGTGACAGGCAGCCGTGCCACCCAGGCCAGCCTCTCCCCGCCACCTGCATCCACGGCCGGCTGGGGACGGCCACGGCAGGGAAAGTCTCCAGGAGAGCCAAGGTGCCCGCAGGGAGCACCAGGAAAGCGGCGCTGGGCTCGGCAGGCGTCGGGCGCAGCTGGCTGTGCCGGTGGCCTGGCCGGGGGACGTGGCTGGCTCCTGGCTCCGGCGCGTGGAGCAGCGCAGCGGCCAGCGCCCCGACCCGCCACCGGGCCGGGCAGGAGGGCCTGGGGGAGCAGGCGGCAGCCCCCCTGCCAGCAGCTCTGCCCTGCCCCGCGAGCAACCCCGCTCAGCAGCGAGGGCTCCGTCAGCCCCCAAACCAGGCGCCCGCGTGCTGGGGTCTCTGGGAAGCCCATGCTGGAGCAGCAGCCCACGGCCCCTTCCTGATGGATGCAGCTGATGCCGGTCTCTCCCCCCACCAGCTCTATTGCCTGGGGAAGATGCTAATGAAGGAACTTTCCGAATTCCTCTCCCGTTGTCACAGCCCTCCTGCTGCCTGTCCTGTCCCGCTGTGAAACACAGCTGTCACTGCGCTCGCTCGGTGGCTGGTCCAGGCTCTGGTGTCCCGGCAGCTTGCGTCTGTGCGCACGCTGGGGACCCGCAGCCCTGAGATGCCGTACCCGCCGGAGATGGCTGCGCTTCCAGCCGTGGCTGCAGACCCCACCGCGGCCGGGACCCCCGGAAGGAGAGCTGGTGTGATGGGCAGGGCTGGGAGCAGGGACTCTGGTGTGACAGGGCTGCCCTGGAGCCCCACGCTGCCCTCCTGCGCAGTGGGACGCCCTGATGTGGGCGCGGGCAGGCTGGTGTCCTCGCAGACCCCGCCGCTGCGGGCCGCAGGGTCCCTGGGGCCGGGTGGGACGGGCTGGCTGCGCAAACCCGGGCGGGTCTGCAGGGCTGGCGCTGGGGGGGTTTCGCTGTGGTGGATGCTGTAGGGGATGGACAGCTGATACTGCAGATGCTGTTAGGCTTTATGCTTTTCCTTTCAGAAACACATGTAACTTTTCTAAAAAAAGCTAAAGGTTGGTTTTTTTAAGCCTGCCTTGTTTTGGCAGAGGTGAACCCAGCGGGGCTGGGCTGCTCCCAGAGGTGACCCATTCAAACAGGGCAGAGCACCTGCAGATAAATCGCCTGCCTGCAGCCCGTGACCAGCGGTGACGCCCGGTAACAGGAGGGGAGCTGGTCTGGGGGCAGATACCAGGCTGCAGGAAGATGCCAGGGGTCTCCCGCAGCAGCATTTCACTTGCACCTCCCTGGCAGGAGGCGCAGCCCGCGACGGCCCTGTGCTGCTGGCTGCAGGGAGAGGCGCTGGGTGGAGAGACCACAACAGATGGCTCGGGCAGGAGCGGCAACCAGCAGCGTCGCGGAGCTGCCGCTTCGTCACGCGTGAGCTCCAGCCAGCGCTGAAGGCGAGGCAGGCACAGGCTGCAGGCAGCGGCTGTACCTGATGGATGAGTTTTATCAAGTGCTACAACAAGCCAGAAAATTCTGCACCAGCCCCAGGGTGCGTTGGAGACCACAGGTAATATTTCACCTTCCTGCCTCTCCCGTCTCCCCCGGCCAGATCAGCTCTGACGGGCTCCTTCGTGCAGGACCCAGCCCGATGTCAAGCACCGAGTGTACACTAAAAAAGCGTTAAAGGGTAAAAGCTAAACTGCAGCCCTGTCCTACCTGGTAAAGAGCCACTGACTTCTCTTTTTCCTGGAGAAGCAACCAGGAGTAAAGCCTGAACACAACCGGAGACGCGAGGGGAGGTAATCTCAGCTGAGGGGGGTGCAGGCATCAGCAGCAGCCCCCACGGTCCCAGCGGCTGAGACGCGTTCTGGGCACTCACCTGGGACCCCCACAGTGACGCACAAAGCCGTTCCAGCTAACAATCAGTTTATTGCTTTGGTTTTTGCATTTTTGAGCTTGCTTCCAAATTTCCAGTCCGGATCTGTCCCTTTACCGGCACAGAACTCCCCAGTGTGCCGGGAGGCACCCGCTGCCAGCAGCTGCGCTGGGTGAAGCTGTGAGTCCGGGAAACGGCGAGCCCTGAGAGCAGCTGGGCGAAGCAGCACGTGCAGACCCTCCGGGGACGGAGCCCGCCGGACACGGAGCTGGCGTGCGCTACGGCAGCTTCCAGGCGAGCAGCGAGCCTGCGCCGGGTTCTGGAGGGGAGGCCCTTTGGCAGGGGCAGCAGCAGGCCCCAGACACCCGTCATCCCCTCTGCTCGCTGCGTTGTGCTATGCCTGCTCCGGCAAACTGGCGCAGCCGTGGCACCAGCGTGCCGACACCGTGTCACCCCCTCCTCGTGGGACCAGGTACGCACCAGCTGGGAGGCCGCACTGGGGCACAGGGGTACTGCACCTACTTCCCCTCGGGGTGGGCGTTAAAAACCTGGGAGCGCTCAGAAACGGCGTGCGAGAGCGGCAGGCAATGTGGGAGCGAGGAGGAGGCGCAGATCACTCACAAGCTGTAAATCAGGGCTGGCCGTTTTCCTGAAGAATCTCCCGCACTCGGTGAGAACCGGGGAGCGTAACGCATTCGGATGGTCTCAGCAGCCGGTCCCAGCAAACTGCGAGGAACAGCCCCAATGTTTCTAAGAGGATGTGGTGTTCTTGCCACTCATACTGGTGAGGAATTCATTGGAAATGCAGTTTAACTTTTTTGATATTAACTGGTTTTAAAAAAAGGTTTTTACTGCACAGCAGACCAGACTCTGCCTGGGAAGGGTTAAGCCAGAAAAAGCTTTCCTTCTGAGCTGGCAATGGTTGTCCAGCTGAGAACAGGAAGCAATATCATGGTTGTGAGGAGCTGAGAGGGGTGGCGGGGGGTGCTGGAGGGGCACCACCCAAGTGGGAGTCAGGAAGTAATTTCTGGAAAATCACTCTGAGTACTGCAGCACTCGAAATAGATGTGCTGTGACCTTTGGACTTCTGTGCCGCACCACACGCAGACAAATACAAATCTGGAGGAACTGGGGCGATGTACCCACCTCATCCTCAAACACTGTTTAAAAACCCAAACTTCTGCCCATGGGGAAGGCGTTTCGGTCAGTGCCCCTGCCTGGGCAAGCCTTCCTTTGCCCCAGAGCGATTAGGGCCTAAGTGACGGCACGTTTCCAGGTGAGTGCTGTCCGGGGGGTTCCCGTTTTCCCTCCCACCCGCTGCGTAGGTCGGTCAAGCAGGAGATGGCTCCTGGGTGCCAGCCCGTGGCGTCGCGCTCTCCCGCTGCTGCAGCATCTTCAGCAGGAGCAGCACGTTGTCGGTGAACTCGTCCCGCTGCCGCCCCATCCCACTGAGCTGCACGGGCCGCAGGCTGACGTGGGGCGGCTCGTACCGCTCCGGGCAGCAGACTTCGGTCAGGAGGAGCCAGGTGCTGTCGGGGTCCACGTGCATTAAGTGGAGGAAAACACTTTGGGAAACAGTGGGAAGACAGGGAAGAAGAGTAAGGAGAAGGCCTGTGACTGGCCCCGACAGGGTCATTAGCAGAGCGTTAAGGTTGCAGGCTCTGACGGCTGAACAGCCTGGGAGGCTCGTTAGGGAGAGCCACTGAAATGGCTCCTGCGCTGAGAAAGCCAGTTCAGCGGTTCCACACCTACGGGCACGTGGGAGAGGCAGCTGTGATGCTATGCAGCACGTTAGAGCCATCAGACAAGGAGCTGGTCACCCTCCCGGGCTCAGGTCTCTGCATCATGGGCTCTGCCAGCAAAGCCTTTCTCAATCAACTGCTGGGGAGGTGGCTGCAGAGCACCGCAGGGGCCACCGTCACCTGCCGTGGTTTGCTCCTACAGAGCTCTTAAAAGAAGTTGTATGTTGTTCAGCACCCTCTCTGGTTTTTGGGGAGTGAGGGGGTCAACTCATCTGGACTTCTGGCCCTTTTCAGAGGGGCAAATACAGGGGGATCTCTGGGCTGGCCCATGGGTAGAGCTGCATGCTGTTCTGAGGGCTTCTTGTCTGTGAGGTCTCCTCTCATCTCCAGTCCTCATTAGCTGCCTCCATGTTTTCTTCTTTCTGCACAGCACCTTTCTGGATTTTTTTTTTTTTTGAACCCCCACCTTCATTAACACAAGAATGGAGGAAGAGGAATGACAACTTTTCTCATGCCTTACTGCCTGTGGATGGCTTTCACTCTGCATTTCAACACCCCAGGTGAGGTGGGGGTTTCACTCAAGTACGCACTTCAGGCTCCTGGCCCAGCTGCGACCCCCTGTGACACGGGTGCTGCGGGCAGCCCTGCCAGGGAGCGGGAGGCTCTGCCACCAAAAGAGCAAACGGCTGATCTGCGCGGCCTTGCCTACCCACTCCTTCCTGCTGGTTCACTGCTGGTGACCCTGGGCTTGGCCAGGTCTGTGTCAGGATTAGCGTGCTGACAGCCTGCTGGGCTTTACAGGGATTCAGTGCTCTGGCTGTGCCACGCACAAAATCAAACTGGAACCTGCTGGAAGCCCTGGCAGCGCTGCAAGGCCTCCTCCTGCGTGGTGCTGAGTAGGCAGCGCTCCAAGAGAGACTGAGTACGGAGGGTCAGCACTCACCAAACTCATGGGTCAGCTTTCCAAGACCTCAGTAAACGCCTACCGCACATCTCAGGTCTCCAGTTTCTACCGAACTCACGGGGCCAGGAGGAGAACAGCGGTGGGCGAGGTAACACGAAGAGAAATCAGAGGGTAGGACTATCTGTTTGCCCAAAAGCACAGGGCAGAATTCCCCTCTCTAAAATCAAAGATCATCTGCTACAAAAGCCATGCAAAATCCAGATCTGGCTGCTGCCAAAACTTCTCCCTGACAAACTTGCAGCCCTACAGTGAGCTTGCTTCCTGTGCAGAGCAGGCAAAAATCCCTTTTAGCAGCTCTCCTCCGAAAGGGAGTGCAGTGCCACAGGGAACCTGAAAAGGCACGGAAATGAGATGGAGGCACTGGGAAGCTCCCTCATCTCTTCCCAACAACCTTGTAGGTGTGTGACTCGTTACTCCATGAGCAGCCAAAGCTGCTGCTTTTGCCTGTCTGCTATGAACCACTTGTCTCTCGGTGCAGGTCTCAGAACAGCAGTAAGGGAAGACACTGCCACCGCAAGCAGTCAGCTGCGTCCCCTCCTGAAGGTGCTGGCGGTGCCCGTCTGCTCCAGAGGAACCCTGTGTGAACTCCAAAGTGACGGCTGTGCTTGGCAACAACGGCCTCGGCAGTGCGCTGGACACAGGTGAGCCCGTGGGGCTCTGCTCCTCTGGCTTTGCTGCTGCGGCTCTGCTGACTGGAGAGGGGGGACTGGCCAGACCCGAGTGCCAGAGCGAGTAAAGCGCGGCAGGCTCGCTGGGACAAGGTCTGGAGCTTGCACATCCCTGCCCCAGCTCTCCAAGCCCTGTCAGTGCTCTCGTGGTGCTCGCTTGGCCGTGACAGTGTGGGCGTGCAGCTGCCTGCCAGCAAGCCGCAGGTCCCAGTGGTTTCCCCTGGCTTACGATGGGCTGCTGCTGGTGGGCAGCTGCAGAGAAATAATCCTGGCTCCTTACGGCTGGGGTGGACGTGACTGGGCAGGAAAGATGAATCACTGGGAAGCAAACATGGGAAGAGGGAATACTATTCAGCTGGCTTCTGCTTCTCCAGCACATCCCCAACTTCACCTCTTACACTGACAGCAGATACCCTGCTGGCCAACCTCTCCCCAGTCACTGCTCTGAGAGCAGCCCTCAAGGGATCAGCTGATCCCCGGAGAACTGCGCTGCCTCTTGTGCCCACAATGGCCCGAGGCGTGTGGTCATCTCCTGATAACCCCCAGTGCTGTGCAGCTTAAAGAACAACTTGACTTCTACATTTTCAAACTAACTCTGGGGTAGTTTCTAAGCAACCTGTTTCCATGGCAAAGAATCCTGGGGTTAATCCAGGTTTGCTTTCTGTTGTTCCTTTTTTGTGGTGTTTGTTTTTTTTTTTCTAAAATATAATTTTATTGAATTTTGCCTTGTGCAGGTGGTTGGTTTAGTGTACTTTAGCCCAGCTTGCAAACGACAGCTGTCAATAAGTATCCGATAAACTACACAATCAATCCAAGGGAGGTACGGTGCATAACCAACTCTGCTATCTAAAAAGGTCCAAATATAGCTCATATTTGTTCCAGTTGTGCTAAACAACTTATTCTACTAGCACAGAGCAGAGTTTGGCCATCCTGCTGCCTTGTCTTTTCCCAAGCTCTCAGCAAAGGCACGGCACATTGAACAGGCTGGCAACAGGACAGGTCTTTCTTGGGCATCTCTGCGGAATGTTTAACCAGATACAGCTCCCCAGGACTGCAGTAAGAACTGGGGAAATTGTCTGCACCCCGGAAACAGCCAGCGTTCCTATCCAGAAAGGCCAAATGGGAACTTTCACAGCCTGTGCATGCTTACTAGCAATTAAGAGTAAATTTCAAAGCAGTCAGAAGTGAAAACAGCAGAGGTGCTGACACAGGCCAGTGACAACATCTGAATCTCTTTTCCTTCGAAGTTTGGCGGTTTGGGTTTTTTTTGTTGTTGTTTTTGTGGGTTGGTTTTTTTTTTTTTTTTTTTTTTTTTTTTTTTCGGTAGCTGCAGCACCTTGGCCAGAAATTCCTGCTTAGCCCTTCGTATACCTACAGAACCTTCATTCAGTGCAGGGAGTGACTGGGGCTGCAGCTGACTTTGTAAGACCTGACCTTGCTCTTGGCAGGTCACAACTCACGGCTGCGTGAGGATCCAGAAAGCTGCGCAGCGGCCAGTCGGTGTAAATCAATATGGCAAGCTGGTTCCAACGTCTTTTTACCGTGCATGATTTCTGCAGTGATAAAGCTGAGTTATGTGACGTATGTTGGCACTCGTGCTGTGGCTATGATTAGTTCTGGTCTATCTGTTTTTAGAAGCATTTAAAATGCAGGATTTCTCATTTATCAGGTTGATAACGTTGCCCTTGACCTAGATGGAAAGAGCCTCGCGTGTAACAACCTGTGTCAGTTTGCAGGCACAGGGAGGGCAAGGAAAAGGACTGGAGCTTACAGGAATCTGGTGGTTAAGCAGCTGGAGAAGGGAAACTGAAGCATGGCTGAGAAGTGATTCTGATCCTGGAGCTGATTGCTACAGTGCAAACTAATTTTGACTTTTCAAGCTGAAACCTCACACCATTTGTACTACAGTCAAAAGTGATTGGGATCTGTTTAACTCTGATCCACCCAGGTTCCAAGACCAAGGATCAGACAGGGCTAAACTAAAAAATAAAAGCCTGGAAAACGACAAGTACAGCCACGTGCATGGTTAGTATGAGGCCAGCCCCTCGGTGCCGTACGCCATGGCCAGCACAGCTGTGAGAGAGCTGCTCACGGGAGACCTCGCTTTGTTCAGTGACACACGTAATGTATGGGGCACCAAAGGCGTGGGGGAGCAGTGTAACATGCGGCATTTTTCTCTTAAAATGGCATAAAGTAATATGCAGGGGAAAAAAAATGTTACTCGCCCAGACCTTTGCCCCTTTTTCTCCAAGGACAGGGAGCTTGCTCACAATACAGCTTCTAACGACCCTATGGCGTCACAGGGCTAATTCGGTATTTCCCCCACCCTGCTGCGGGGGAACTGCACAGCTTCTCAGGCTGCTCTGGAAATGAGTTCAACATCTAGATAAATCCTGGTGTTCTGCTTTCCGTTCCAGCATTGCTTACACAGGAACGCTTTATTGCATTACGGGTACGCGAGCCTACAGCGAAGAAACCCTTTGCAGAACAAGTGCTGCTGAAGCCTGCTGCGATGCAACGAAAGCCACGAAGGTAAAAATAAACCCTCTCTCACCAGGGCAGGAATACAAACAAAGGTACGCCTACAGCTTCTGCGAGCGCGCTCTCCAGACCGCTGCCCAGCCACGCAAGGGCCCTTCCCAGCCCGCGCCGCTCTGGAGACCTGCTCAGGTGGAAGGGAACTGGCAGCTCTGCCCTTTCAGCAGCCTGCCCCCCGTAATCCGCAGTGCTGCCGGGCCTGCTCGCCCGGGCTCCTCTCCCTCAGAGGATGGCGGGCTGCCCACGCAGGAGTAGCGGGGTTTCACCCCCGTCCTGCCACAGAGACGAGGTGCACAGCTTATTCGCTCTCCGTGTTCCGTAACCAGACTTGCTTTATCTGCCGAAACCTCTGCTCCTGTTTCCAGGTGACAACGTGTGACAAGAGTGATTTCTTATCCTGACAGCAGGAACATGCTGAGCAGGATTCTGTACACCGAGCAGCAAAGTATGGCTGTCAACACTTCATAGAGCTGACGTGTGCTCGCCTAAACTGTTTGTGCTCTTCTAACCTCTCCCAGCCTTCTCAGAGCAAGACTGCTGCCAGGACTGCCAGCTTCCCAAACAAACTCCACTCCACCTGGCAGAGCCTGGGCTGCCGCGATCACAAGAGCCCAGGGAAAATGGAAAGCTAACAGAAGTAAATCCCCCATCCTGCAGAAGGTATTAAGTGATAAAATACACGGGAATACATATCCTCTTGCATAGCTGTCTTCCCCTCTGCAGTTTTATGCCACCAGTGTGCCAAGAGCCCTAAGTATTCCAGCGTACGCAGCGGTTGGAAGGAAGCAATCGGCACACCTTCCCCCTCTGTCCCCAAACGCACCGCAAGGTAATCTGAAAGTCAACAGTAGCTTGTGGGCAAGCTAACCTCCCTAGCTCATTTTGGGTAGTAAGGGATACTTCACCTGAGAAAGGGGTTAACTTCCACCCTGCTGTACGCGTCTCAAATGTGCCAGAGGGAGGAATGGGAAAGGTGCGAAAGGCAAGGGGTTACCACACTCCCTCTGCCCCACGTTACTGTACCCCGATACACTGCACTTAAGAGACGTTACCTCTGCGCAGCTTCTTGCAACTTCCTGGGTTGCTTGGCACTCAGGTAAATCAGGCAGGCATCTGCCACTTTATTCAGGTCACTCTCGCCTGCAGAAATGGAACAGAAAAGAAGGGTAGGAGGTAACCCACCCAGCGGCTGCTGCCTAACAGAATCAGCTCTAAATTGGCAGCAAGAGGCTTCTGGGCCTTTGAACTGTCTCACCTGGCCTCTCAAGCATCTTGCTGCAAAGCCAGGAAAGCAATCAAAGGCACTGAGAGAGGAAAAGAGCAACTAGCCAGCAAACCTCTTCCGTCATGAAAGTCAGCTCCAGAAATTTAACCTAGGAGAACTTCAGTGAGTTTCATTCAGCAGAAGAATGTGACGTGCTGCATTTAAAGAATCGCCCAGAGAGATGGCCCAAAATGGAACCAGTCAAGTTAGCCAGAAATCTCATCTGGACGCCAGTTCTGCAGTTAATTAACAACAAAGTATGGCCCAGCAGGTCTAGCTGCTGCAACCCAGGCGCTCCACTTTGTACCCACTGCTCACGCAGCAGTGAGATGAACAGTCAGACTGTGCAAGGTGCTGGGAATCCTCTCTCCCCTTTGTCTCTTGGGGAGTACAGAGCGACCAGCCCCTCCGTACAGAGCTCTCCAAGAGGGCAGATCAGGGCCCAGCAGGACGTGAACAGGAGGAGGCTGGAGAAGGTCAGGAAATCAATTGCATGGCACAGAGGGTAAGAGGCAAATGCAGGCCTGGTCAGCTGAGATGAAAGGAGAGGTAAGTCTGGCAGAGATCTCCCACAACACACACCTTCCCTGGTACTCACCCATGTCCAGCTTCTCGCACAGAGAACCCAGTCCCTGCAACACCGCCAGCTGCAGCTTGAAGGCAAGCGTGTGGCTGTACACGGGCCCGGCTCTGGCGCTTGCGGGGGCCTGGCTGAGGAGGGACGCAGTCAGCTTAGGCAGGACGTCTTTGGAGAACCTCTGCCTCAGAAAGTCCCCACACTCTTGAGCCAGCGTGCACAGCACCTAGTGGGGAAACACCGGTCACTGGCGGCTCAGCGCACGTACGGGTCTGGGAGGAGCTCTGCATCCTCACCAGCGGGGGGTAAGGCATTTGTTCTCCCCAATAACTTTTTTTTTGCAGCTGAGAGCAATGTGATCACGCCTGCCCGTCTCCCATAAGAGAAGGTGGCAAATGCTCGATGGAGGGGGTGAGTGACCTGCACTCTGCTCTTCTGTTCCACGGGCAAACCTACTGGGACCGCCCTCCTCATTAGCACAGCAAAGGTAAGCGTGGCCTGTGAAGGCTTATTCAGAATTGCTGGAGGGGCCTCTGGCAGAAAATGCCACTGAAATAGAACTCAGCTTTGGTGGAAACAGTCCATCCTTACCGGCATGCCAGCAGACAGACCAACTGGCTACAGCACGGGGCATCCAGCACTACTGCCGCGTGCCCAGGACACGCACGCGCTGACCCTCAGCGTGGCCTTCAGCGCACGGAAAAGTGAAGGGGGACCCACGGGGCCGACCCACGTGGCCAGAACAGGGTCCTCTCCTGGAACCGCTCTGGTTCCTGGGCCGTGCGGGACTGAGACGCTGGGTATGCTGTGTTTGGCTTACCCTGGCACTACGCCTCCTGTCCTGGGATTTAGGAAGACACTCACAAGGAATTTCCTACAACAAAACCCAAACTCAGCGCTAACTGTAATGATCCCTTGAACTTTTCAAGAGTAATTTAGTTTTGGTGGAGTGATCTCTCTTCTTTTAGGGCAGGAACATGTGAGGTATGGCTGCTATGAAATTCTGGTGTATGGCTTCTTGAATTTGGGGAATCAAAACTCTCCTTTTATTCACTCTGAAGGATTCTAAAATGAATCCCATTCTGCACAGCAGAGGAAGCCCTGTGAAACCCCAGGGCTGGGAACCTCTGGAAACATGCTTTATTGTCCAGCTTGTGAGTCAGGAAGAGAGGGCAGTCAGGTGACGTGGTCAGGAGCAGTTTAGTAGCGTTGTTACGGGGCTGTCTTTGCTCACCCTCTCCCCTACCCTGCCAGCGCCTCGACCGCAAAACAATCCCTGCTCTTCAGCCTGAGACTTGCAAATGGGGGTACCGAGACTGCAGCTCCAGCAAAGGCAAGCTGCGCTACACAGTGCCTCTGGCAGCTGCTTAGGCTGTGGAATTGTTTTCCTCTTCCCTGCACTAACCACCGATCTTGCTGTCTCCCCCAGAAACAGTGTCAAGGTTTTATCTGTGGCCAAGCTGCAGCGGGAGTGGTACAAGCCTGCCCGCTGCAGGGTGGCGACCCTGTGTTCCAAACCATGTTTAAAAATCACTCTGCAAGCTCAGCGCTTCTCTCCCGGGCCACTGCAATGCCGGAGCCACTTGCCTTCTAGGCAGCAGCTTGAAGGCTGCTGGCAGAGACTCGCTGCTGTACCTTGAAGGCTCTGAGCACTGCCAGAGGGTCGTCGCTAATCAGCCGAGTGACGAGAGCTGGCCAGACACGATGAGCCATGGGAAGCAGATGGTTTCCGTGAGGATGCAGCACGGTTACGCAGAGCTCCAGCACGTCCAGGACCTGGGCGGGAGGGGTAGGTAACAGGCTTTCAGAGCGCTGCAGCGCTAGCAGCGCCAGGCACACAGGATCCCTACTGCCAGAAGGGCTTTAACACAAAAGCGTACACCTTCACCTCAGCATGCTCTGGGACAACAGAGCGGCGCAAAGCAGCCCTGTTCGGAGCGGGACGAGCAGTACGGTGACTTGTGCTGGGATGCAGAGCCAGCTGGGACCAGGGCGTGAGTCCCGGCCCGGTCCCGTGGGCTGGGCTGCGCGCTAGGACCCTACCGCTCCTGCGGCACGGCAGCAGGATCACCTGCTGGGGCTGGGCCTCTGTGCTACGAATCTGGGTTACGCCTCGCTGCTGCATTTTCTGTCTCGCTTTGCAGTTTAAAAGGAGGCCACCTTCAAAGGATTTTAATAATTAAAAAAACCCAGGCTTTTAGCCCTGCTTATCATCACCCCAGCAACTTCAGAAACGTTCATCAGCCTGTGCGCTACAGTCTGAGGAAGGGGGATGGGAGGCCCAGATGGGAGAAAGATGCTCCTGCTTCCTCCAGCAAAGGCTGAGGCACAAGGCTTGCCTACTGTGAGCACCAGGGGAAGGTGCCTGACATGAAGCCACCCGTAAGTCTGTTCAGCCTGGCTGCACTCCTAAACCAGACTGCGCCCAGAAAACTCTCTCCCTTTCCCCTGCAGACTTGGAGGGCCCGTCCTGAATAAGCACAGGGCAGCACGAACCTCACGACGGCAGGAAGCCCAACGCGCGCCGTGCCCATCTGAGGAACCGCCAGCCCCTTCCCGGGCACCGCCTGGCCCCTCGGAGCTGCGGTCGCTCACCTTCAGCCGCACTCGGAGGCTCTGGTCAGACAGCAGGTGGATGCACCTCTCCATCACGTCTTTGGCCAGCTGAGCGTGGCTTGGCAGCGGAGTTTCTCCTTCTGCCTCAGCGTTGTTCAGCTCCAGCTTAGCAAGGGGGGGAACCTCATCTGGAAGCCAAAACCATTACTGAAGCCACGAAAATGACCTGGAAGTTCTGGGAGACCACAATACCCACCCATAACTACTCTGCACAATGTCAAGTGAAGCCTTTGGCCTTTTTTAGCATATTTTGATGCACCCAAGCCTACGCTTGAGTTGTGCGAGTTAAGTGTCAGGTTCGGGGAAGAGGGTGGGACGAGGGAAGCCTTGCTTCCTCTACTGGACAGTCAGTCTGACATTTGCGGTCTCTCCTCACCACAGACTTATTTCCCAGGGATTTTTATTAAAAATGAAAAGCCCATGTATTTAAAGATGAAGTATTTTAAAGGTCAGGATTGCAGCACGGCCCATAAGGACCAAAAAGCTCCCTATGTGAATGTCTGCCGGCCCTGCCAAGGCCAAGTGAGAAGGGAGTGTGTTCTGGCATCATCAGCCAGGAAAAAATGGTACAGGGATTCCCAAGGGAGGGTGAAGAAAACACAGTAGGATCCTGGAATGAGGAAACTGGGTCCTGAACCCAAATGGCCTGTTATGAGGTAAGGAAAAACACAGTGTTCCTGTGTCCTGGAGCTATAGACAAGCCTTGATCTGCAAACATTTCACTCCCCCGCCCCCACGCGTAGTGCAAAGCAAGCGAAGCCAGCAGCACCTCACAGGAGCTCAGCTCAAAGCAGACCTGAGGCTGCCGGGAGTGGGCCAGGCGTTCAGCCTGGTCCCTGTCCCCACCCGGCACAAGGAAAGCCCACAGCTCGCTGCCTTTCTCCAAGCTGAACACTCCTCTCCAGCCACGCTCGGCACTGACCTGCCTCCTCGTCCCCTGCGGCAGGAACGTTGCCCTCTGCGATCTGCTTCTGTCGGACGTGGTCGAGGAAGAATCGCTCCACGTCTTGCCTCGTCAGCGTCTGCTGCCCCTGGGCCGCAGCCCTGCTGGGCCGCTCGGCACTCTGCCTTTCCCGGCGTTCCTCCCCGCAGGACGATCCAAACCACTGGGCTGCAAAAGAGAAACGGATGCGTCACCAAGCAGTCACCGTCCCCTCCTGCACGGCACCACAGGCCCCTTCAGACAATCGTGACTCCAAGTCACACGGGACTGAACTACAGAGTCGGGCACCGGCTGGCACGCCACCGTGACCTCCCTGATGGTCCGAGAGTGTCAGACGGCGATACAAAAACCAATATACTCCACTTCTGCAGAACGTTTACGGGAGCAGGAAATCCATCCTTTCTCAACCACTACAGGCCGCGTTCCTGCAGGCCACGCAAACAGAAACTGGTCGTGGAGAGCAGAAGCTATCGGCGATCTTTGCTTGAGAGCTGCCCCGCCGAGCAAAGCAAAGCTGCCCTCACGCTGCAGTACCTCAGCTGCTCGAAATCTCTCATGGCAAAAACGTCAAAGACCAGAACCCTTAGTTACAGAAAGACTGAATTATGCAAAGTAAATAGCATTTAGGTACCTAAAGCTGCCATGACGGAGTGGAGGACGCTGAGGAAAGTGGAAGCCTGGTTACTGTACGACTGATCTAGCGCAGCCAGGACGTCTTGGATAACATCTTCTACCAGTGGCAGCAAGCTGGCGTCCGAGTGCCTCAGCATAGTGTCCAGGACCTGGGAAGCACGCGGCTGATGTGCCAGCTGGCGCAGGTTCAGGGAAATCCCATTCACCAGATAGTCAGAGTTCTCATTAATCAAACCCTGCACTGAGCTGTAACTGCAGGCCTCGCATATGTCCACCAGCGTGCCCCGCGCGGTCTCACTGATGAGCAGAGTCTTGTCACCAGCCTTCTCCAACACCGGGTAGAGAGCCGACAGCAGGAGCAACCGGAACTCCTTCCCAAGGACAGCAGCGAAGCAGCTGACGCCTTCCAGCTGGATGCAGATCTGCCAGATGTTGCTGTTCATGGTGCGGGTCGTTACGCGCGGCTCTGCGGACGGAAGGAGGACGCTGCTGCTGGCGCCTCCTGCATGGGCAGCGAGTCCTGAACGCTGCACAGAGTGCTCATGGCTGGCTGCTTCTGTATCGATGCTGGTGACCAAATACCAGTTTGCCTGGTCCGTGTACTCGTCCAGAATGGACACTATGGACTCTCTGAGATCATCCATGTTCAGTGAGCCTTCCCTTTCCTGAAGGACATCTACCCCCACTCCAGCAGCTCCTGCAATCAGCTCGTTGAGGACCATCGCTGCCTGCTTTCGGTACGCGCTGGATTCGCCGTACAGCCCCAGGAAATGGTCCACGAGCAAACAGAGGTTCCCGTGGTAGCCAAGAACACGACAAACTTGCTGAAGGAGCTGGAAAACTTTCTCCTCCGTGAAGAAGCGAAAGTATTTCTTCTGCACTGTGCCCTTCAGCACACCGTGCTGCAAGGAGCCCGGCGGCCCGTACGCGATCTCGCAGCCCCAGCGCCTGTCTTCCACTATTTTCACGTCTGTCACGTCCAGCTCCAGAACCTGCACCAGCGCTCTGGACAGACGGTGTAGGTGGGACACGGAGTTGAGGACAATGTTAATCTTGGGGCCCAGCAGCTTCAGGTAGCCGAGCAACACGCTCAAAGTGGAAACCTTGCCCGCGTCGTCCTGGGAGCTGATGAGGCGAGGAAGGGCTATGGCAAGGGAGTGGAGGTTCTCCGAGAGGACGTCGGCAAGAGCCCTGTTCTGCGCTACGACCCTCTGCTCCGCCATGCCTCGCAGAACCTCGCTGCACCTGCTTCGGACTTCGCTGTTTTCGTCGTTCACCAGCCCAACCAGGGCCTTTAAAAGGTGACTGAACGAGTCCACCAGCGACTTGCTGCAGTTCCTCAGTAAGTGGTGGACCAGTTCCACCAGCTCCAGTCTCACTTTCCAGTGGGGGTGAACTGAAGAAAACTCAACCATTTTACGCAGGAGGAGAGAGAGTTTTTCGGCAGTGCTTTTACTCCAGTCAGGTCCTCTGTGGACCATTAGTTCTGATATTCTGCTTTGTTCCACTGGCAGCTTTTCTTTATTCTTCGGGATTCTGGCTAGCTGTGCATCAGCCATTACCAGGCCAACAATCAGATAAAAGAGTCTCATGGCAGAAACGGTGGTTTTGTGACCCTGTTTGATGTCTCCAGTAACAACCCGAGACAGCGTAATGGAAAGCCCAGGCAGAAAAGAAGCAAACAAATCTCCGCATTGCTGTGCCTCGTCTGCATCTAGGTGTCGGTGCCCCTGGCAGTCACACTGCAGAACTAGGACCTGTAAGCACTTCAAAGCAGAAATCTTAATTTGTTTTGCTTTTTCTTGCTCTGCTAGGCCCAGAAGCAAAGACACAGCAAATCCTAGGAGAGGAAGGGCGGAAGGTTGATACAGAGACAAGATAACATCCCCGTAAGCTGAATGCATCAGGGTGTGCAGCGCCTGGATTACAGCCAGCTTTAACTCCTCCGACAGCGGGGCTGCGTTGCCGGAGCCAGGAGGGGGAGAGAGGCACGTACAGAGCTCGGAGAACAGCTCCTGCAGGAGCCCCTGCTTCCTCAGGCGGGTCGCTGCGAGCACGGAGGAGATGCACTGCAGCACGCTCTGCGCCAGGCGCTCGGGCCGGGGCCCCGGCACCTTCAGGGCGAGGCGCAGCGGGAAGAGGACGTACTCCTGCAGCTCCTGCAGGGCCGAGGCGCCGACCGCGCCCAGGCGGGCCTGCAGCCGCGCCGCGTTCTCCGGGGTCGGGGCCTTCGTCAGCTGCACGCAGACGGGGCGCAGGGCCCCGAAGGCCTCCTGGGGGGTGTCGAACACGGCCATGCCGGGGGGGCACGGGCCGCCGGGGGCCGGCTCGGCTCGGCTCGGCTCGGCGCGGGGCCGGGGGCAGCGGCCCGCAGCCTGCGCCCCGGGCGGCCTCAGCGGCTCCCCCCGGGGGCCGGGCCCGCCGCGCTCGGGGCCGGGCCCGGGGCGGCCCCCAGGGCCGGGGCGCCTACCTGCTCCCGTAGCGGGACGGCCACGTGCCGGAAGTGACGTTGCGCGGACCTGGGCTGTCAGCGCGACAAAGAGGGTCCGCCGAAACGCCGCGGGGGGGGCTGCCGTGAGAAAAGTCCCGGGCGCACGCAAAGCGCATGCGTCTCCTCTGCGGTGCGGCCGCGCATGCGCCCTACTCCCCCGCCGGCCGCCTGCGTGCGCGGTGCGTGCCGGGCGTAGCGGTCCTGTCGTGCCCCCTCCGGCGATCCGTAGGATGCTGCCCTTCGACCCGCCGCGGCGGGGTGAGAGGTCGGGCGGCCATCTTCTGGCGGCGGCGGCCGGCTGTCGGTGAGGCGGCGTCGCGCCCTCCCCCGCGGGCCGAGCAGCCCCGGCGCGGGCCGGCCGGCCGCCATGTCCTCCTTCTCGGAGTCGGCGCTGGAGAAGAAGCTGTCGGAGCTGAGCAACTCGCAGCAGAGCGTGCAGACGCTGTCGCTGTGGCTCATCCACCACCGCAAGCACGCAGGGCCCATCGTCTCCGTCTGGCACCGGGAGCTCCGCAAAGGTACCCGGCGCGCTTCTCCGCCGGCCGCCGCCCCCCCGCTGCCGCGGGCTCGGGGCGAAACGCGCGGTTGCGGCTGTGCCCGGCGCTCCGGCTGCGGGGGGCCGCCCCTTCTCGGCGGAGCGGAGTCTGACGGGAGCGCCGGCCGTTCCCCCGCGGCGGTGCCGGTCTGCGGGGCGTCCTGGGGAACGTGGGGCACACGGGTGCCGGGGGGGGCCGGGAGCGTTGGTGAGGCCGTGAAGGGCTGGCTGGGCCGGGCAGCTCGGCCGTGGGGCAGAGATGCGCTGAGCGTTTCCGCGGGTGGGCTCGACTGACCCGCGAGGGGCGGTGCTGGCTGCTGGGCTTCTACACTTCGCTTTTAAAATTCGGGTGTGGGTTCCTATTCTTGTCAGTTCTAAATCGCACTGCGGAGTTAGGAGGTAAGGCTGTACAGCTCCATGAAAGCCATTTGGCAGGGCACTTTGTGCTGTTCTCCCCGCAGAGCAGCGTAACTGAAGTGAACCTCCCCGAGGGCTGGTGACTTCACAGGTCGCTTCAGAACGAAGCCGGGGAGACCGCGGGGGTGGGTGCCCCGTCCCCAGGGGCGGCTGTGAAACCAGCCAACGCCGCCGCGCTCGCCCCGGGCGGCAGCAGCCGCAGCCCCGCGCAGCGCATGGTGCTGGTGAGGTCCCAGCTGGGGAATCTGTCGCGTGGTCGCTAGCGGATATCAAGTAGGAACTTTTGAAAGATCTGCATCTGGCCTGCTGAGGGAATAAGTGCTTCTGCCTTGTGTCTCGTGCGTGCGTGTTCGCAGCCAGTGCGCTCGGGGGAACCGCGTCTCCCGCCGGTTCTGGCCGTACTGAAATGGAAGCTGATGGTGTCAGGAGGGGAAAAAGTTACGACACTTGGAAGAGATTTGGCGTTGCTCTGGCACGGCATTGTCTAGGAAAATATTTATGTCTCTGCAATAGCTCTATGCAGCATTTTCTGTTCTGGATTAAGTGGTTCTATTCTGAGTTTTTCTCCCTGAAGCTGATGAATGAAAAGTCAGTCAGTTGTTGCATTAACTTGCTGGTCAGTTAGAACAGCTCGCTTTATTCATGTGTTTAAAGTTTATTTCTTAGCAACTTTCCTCACAGTTGATGCATCACTGTGCACAAAAAGTTTTAAGCTCATGTTTGTTTTATAAATTCGCTGGGAAAATCCCGGCAGAAGCGAGGAGATCTGGAACGGTTTGACCTGACGGCCTCTGATTTGTCTTGGAACGTGGAAATATCCTGAGCTTTGTTTTCAGGCTAGAAAGCTATAGGCAACTTTGAAAACCATGTTAATGATTCCAGAGGAAAGAAGTGAGAAATAAATGCAAACTCTCTCTCTCTCTCACTCTTTTTTTTTTTTTTTTTTTCCTT
>WHYT01016981.1:231914-254733 GCA_009806455.1 Tetrax tetrax
CTTCCCTAAAGCGAAAAGCTTGTCAGGAATGATGTAACTTAATAAATTGATGGGAATCTCATATTTCCATGCTGTGACTTCCAGTTTACATCATCCTCCCTTCGTCCCTGTTCCATGACCTGGCCCCGCAGCACCCCCTCAGCTGCCCAGCTGCTCCTGCACTGCCTTATTTTCAGTGAAAGCAAAGATGTGCCTCGTGCTCCCTAGCCTTCCCAAATACCTCTTCAGTACTTTTCTTCCAAGGTTTGGCTAATATTCCTCTCCTAGAATGCTCTCAGCAGTTACCTTACAATAAAGCCTGCTGTCCCATTTTCTCTTCCTCAGATATGCTGGAGTTCCTTTTTTCCCAGCATTTTTGCTTGTTGACTACTGCATGAAGCTGCAGTTACAAAATTCACTTACTCCCACTGGTTCATCTAATAAAACTACAGGGTCCCATAAATGGGATTAAGCGGCCTCCTTGGGGCATGATAACATCCCTGGAAAACAGCCAAAACTGTGGGGTTTTACTTTTTTTTTTTTTTTTTTTTTTTTCTTTCCTTCTTTTTCCCCCTTTCCCAGCAAAGTCGAGTAGGAAGCTTACTTTCCTGTATTTAGCGAACGATGTCATCCAGAACAGTAAGAGGAAAGGTCCTGAATTTACCAGGGAGTTTGAGTCTGTCCTTGTGGATGCCTTTTCGCATGTTGCCAGGTATGTTGCTGTGTTACGTGTTTTTTCAACTTTTCTTCCCTGAGATTTGCATTCTTGTTTTACAAAGTTGAATTCAATTGAATTATTTTTTTATGACGTTTCAGGGGTGCTTGCACCCTCTGTCCAGTACAGACTGGGCGCTGACTGCTCTGTGGCTGGGAACGGTTTGGTGTTAGTATTTCTCTGTGGGGAATTTGTTCGCGTGTGAGTCAGCCTCTCTGAGCCCTGCGGGTTTGTTCTCTGCGAGCAACCCCGTGTACTGTGCCTGGGTGGTCACCGCGGGGTCGTGGGGGTGCGTTGGTGGCTCGCAGAGCTGGCCAGCAGCGCGTGCTTATTAAAGCCGCGTAACGAATGGCTCTTCCCCGCTGTCAGAGGCTTTGAGAGCGCTGGTGTTCGGGGTCATGGGGTTCTCAGTGCTCTGCTTTGAGCAGTTTCCTCTTGCATTGCCTGTTTTAATGCTTGTCTGACCGTTAGCCTCCTTGCTGGAGGAAGAATGGATTTTATACGTAGAAGGGAGTAAGAGATACAGCTCCCATCCCATTAAAAACGTGCTGTCGTTTAGTTAAGGCTTTCAGTAGCGTCGTTATTCCCGTTATCTCAACTGAGCAGCTCTGATGTCTCCTGTGCTCCGCGGCACACTGTTCCGGATGCCTGTCTCCCTTCCAGTGCGCGGTACGCGTACGTTCAAGTGCCTAATGATCCAGGCAACCTGCTTTTAATTGGGATGTTACTGACTGAAGCAACTGTCGAAAGTTAATACTCTGAATTGTAAACCTGTCAACTTAGGAGTGGTTTATAACTCTTCCTGCAAATTCTGAACAATAGCAAGTTTCTTCCTTCGAACCTTTTCCTGCTTTTGCCTTGGGTGGGAATGTGGAGCGCCTTCAGGCAATCTTTGATCCTGGTAAAAAGGGAAAAATTGGCCACAAATGTGTTTTGCACCATTTATTTCAGACAGTATGAGAGAGATTCTCTCCAAACGTGCAAGTACTGCAATGGGTGCAGCTGCTAGGCTGGAAGGTGCTCTCTTTAAAGATCAGGAATGTTTTTCAGCTGAGCCATAATTCCTTTCTGACATTTGAACAGAGAAGCAGACGAGGGCTGCAAAAAGCCCTTGGAACGATTGCTTAACATCTGGCAAGAGAGGAGCGTGTACGGCAGCGAGTTCCTACAGCAGCTCAAGCTGTCTATGGAGGACTCCAACAGCCCCCAGACAAAAGGTAAGCGCGTACTGCTGTCGTTGTGTGCTGTGCTTTGTGTTTAAACTGGGACGTGTCGCGCTGAACGTACTGCGAGGTGCTGAGCTCTGGGCTCCCGTGGTGCAGCTGTTGCGTGAGCTGGATGTGGAGATCCTTTGGGATTGTGAGAGACGCCTGATTTTCCATTAAACTCGTGGTTCCAGTTGGAAGGTGTGTTGCCTTGTGACTTGTGGCTGGCAGTAAGCTACACTTGAGGTAATTTCTGCCTCTGCTTACGCAGACAGGATACTCCAGGGCTGTGTTTTGGTGTGAAGATGAATCAGAAGGGTGCAGGGAACTGTTGTGTCCCCCTTGAGCATTAAACTGTCCCACTCTGCACCTCTGAGAGCTGGCAGCTAGGTTATTATAATGGTTTATTCAGCATTGTTAGTGCTTCCATTCTTATATTGATTTTTAAAATTTCACATAGTTACTGTATTTTGTTGTGATTTTTAATACTTGAAGGCTGGAATATATGCCCAAGAGCTTGTCTGGTCTCTTTTTTTCCTTGTACCAGCTGGTACCATTGGGGAAGACACCAGCTGTGCATCATTCAGCGCTGTTAGAACATCCCAGTTATCACAGCGTTGCGTGAGACGTGAGAAGCTGGGTACAAGCTTCTTGCGTTGACTGTGCTTTCATACTGCTCTGGCAGACACTTCATCATCTTCCACAGCACCTGAAAATGTTTATCTGGTAGTGCTGTCATGAAAAGAGAGGAGCAGGAGGTGCCTGACCGCGGAAGGTGAGGGTCGCTGCAAGCCCGGGGTGTTCCAGCTAGGAGTGTCTGTCCGCTTTGCAGCTGAAGGAGGTGTCGGTGTGTTCAGACCGGCTGGAAGCACACTGCTGCTTTGTCAGCTCGTCGCTGCTCCCGCGGAGGGTCACGCTTCCGGAGAGCTGGCCTGACCGTTCGTACAAGTGCTCCTATGCCTTTCTTGGGTGGTGAAAGCAGGACGTGTCTACTGGAGCTGGTAATTTCTGCAGAACTGATATGAAGGCATGGGCATTAGAGTGAGCGATACACGTGACGGCTGTGGCTGTAGTTTTAAGGTTTTTTTCACGTGCTTTTTTTTCGGATGGAATGACTGGAGAGGTGCTCTGGCAGCTTACAGCAGAGGCGTTCCCGCTTGCCCTCATGTAAGTGTGGCACTCAGAAGGCATTGCCTCTTTTCCCCAGAGCTGGGAGGCCTGGCTGACCTGACCCAGGGGACTGTCTCTGTATCCGGAGAGAGGGCTCTGCGCGGAGGGGCGGGGGGTGGAAGGCACACGGTCTCTACATGAAGTAGCTCAGACTGGGTTTTTGTTGTCTGTGTCCAGTGCGTAAGACACCTGCTTGCCATGAAAGGACAGGATTTACATGCCTGAGTTCCTGTTGAACTGACTAACTGAGGGTTTGAAACTATTAATTTAGGGTACCTAGATAAGTGTTTAATTTTTAATCTAAACAAAATGACACTGTGTCCAAGAAACACAGCTGTGATTTCCTTGGGGAACTGGCAACCAGCTGTTGCTCAAGGGGATTCTCCCTTTGGCTGGTGGGATCAAACAGTCTGTTACTGTTCCTTCTCAACTTAAAAATGTTTATGTACAATCAGACCCTTCCTAAGTGTCTGTGGGAAACAGAATGAGAACTGCAAATGTTTTAAGAACTGCTATGTGCGCGTCTTCACTTAGCGAGAAACAGCTTTTGGCTGGGTAATGGGAGTACTAATGTAAATCTTCTATTTGAGAGAACACTTCAGGCCTTTTCATGAGGGTGAATTTTGCTGCCACCTTGTCAATTAATTGTAGAAAAGAAATTTTAATTTTTAAACTAAGAGAAAAATAAATTTGAAAAACTCAGCAGAGTTCCCCTGAATTTTCTCCTTGCTTTGCCTGGCTTGTTTTCAAATTAGCTTCGTAATGGTGAGAGCTAGTTTCACATGGGATTTTCATGGATTTCTGAGATAAACTGGTGTTTGTCCAGTTTCTGGTGGGTGACTGTCTGTGTTGCAGAAGGCTTTGTTGTGGTTACTCTGTTTTGTTTTCAAACAGGTGAGGTGAACATAAGCGAAATGGACAATAAGAAATTATTGTTTTACAGATAATAACGTTTCTCATAGAAGTGGCAAACCGAGGTACGTGCTCCTCCAAAAGCACTCTGGCGCCTGGTTTTGTGTGCACACGAGGCAGAGACAGCTGAGCTGTAGGTAGTCTTTGTGTCTTTAGACTGGAGTGAGGCTGTGCTGTTAAAACAAAGTTTTGGAGCTCCCTAAGGGTACGTGGTGCTGCGACAGTGAGTATTCTTTCCTTCAGCCGAGGTGTGGCGGCAGCCCTCTGCAGGGAGCTCTCTACGGCTCTTACGTGTTGCGCTGTCTTAAACTCCTGGGCTGGCAGGTGCTGCTTTCCGAACAGGACGGCTCTGCTTGGGTTGCAGAGGGAGTTACATGTTGGGTTGTGGAGCTTGCCCAAACGAAGCAGAGTCCTCTGTCAGTGAGGAAAGCCATCTTTAAAGCTTCCCGGTGCGTGCCTCGGTGGTGCAGCTGAGTTCTTGTTCCCTTGGTGGCCAGGTCTTGGCTGGGCGTGTAGCAGTTCGGTTCCTGCCGTGGAGCAGAGTTGATTGCGCAGTGATGAGGCCTTCCCTTCAGAGAGGCGGAGGGCGAAGAGTACTGGCCCTTCCTCAGGATTATATTCTCCTGGTTTGGCTTCCTTGGTGCTGCAGCTTACTGCCAAATTTTATAATCTTTCGGGTTCCTTAAGGAAATATGCACATAGATGGAAATGAGCTTTGGAATACTGAGATCTTACTTATGTTGTTTTAACTCTAAATATATTCATTAAGCTTGCATTTGCTTTCTCATTAATTTCTTTTTTTTTTTTTTTTGAGTGTTTCTTGGTACAAGCAGTAGGGAGGAGGAGAACCACCAATTGGTCTGAATGCCTGGGAAGACTAGTTCTGTAGAGGTTTGATGTAAAATCCCCTAGGTAGTATAACCGCTATGGCTGACATGTTTTCTTTTTATTGTCTTTGTAATAAACAGTTGAAAGAAGTCCTTGACTGTGCTCTGGTGTGGGAGTGTCACCCTGTAACAGGAACTGAACTGCTACCCCTCTGCTCCGGTTGTGTTTGTATTGCAGATTCTGGCACGGGAGGTCAGACCCCGTGAAAATACAGAGAGAAACATCTGAGGGAGGGCGGGCAGGGATGCGTCCAAGAGTAACTGCAGTAAAGGCACCTGGGACAGGACTGGGTATGGTTTTGGAGCAGACCAACTCCAGTTGTGCTCCACTGGGCAGAGGCTACCAGCAAATGTCTGTTGTAATGTGAACGTAAACGGTCCTGAGTAATCTGCCCCCAAAACCAAAGGGTGAGAACGGCCGGAAGGCGCAGGCATGCTGGACCGTTAGGTTTGTCTTACTTTGTCCTTCTGTGTCTTCTGGTGTTCTCTGGTGGTCTTCTGTTTTCTCTAGGACAGCTGTCTGGTTTTTGTTGGTGGTGTATTCGGTGTTTTGTCCTCAGTCACTTTCCAAAAGCGTGTTCCGTATCAGTTTGCTTGGATCTTGCGCAAGTTGCTAGAGCCCTGGTGCTTGGAACCTACAGCCCGCAGCGGGTTGGGAGCCTTATTTTTTGTGATGCTGATTGAGGGTGACAGCCCTGCCAACACGTAAAACAACACTGAAATTCAGCTGGCCTGCCTTTCCAGTGAAGGGTTACCTTCGGAGCTGGAAACCTCTCTTCTCCAGGTTTGCTGGTTATCCGGGCACCACGGGAGCTGGTCACGGGATTTCCTTGCTTGCTTCCCTGTATACAGAAATTTCTGCTCGTGCAGCTTGTCGTGTAACTGTATGCTTCACTGTCAGGAGAGGCACGTGATGTAACTGTGCCAAGACTGATAAATCCTCATGTGAAATAAGGACCTTTTTATTTTTTAATTTATTTTATTTTTTAAATCTGAACCCGTGTTGCAGTTCCCTGCAGCGAAAGGCTTTGTCTACGTGGGGAGTTCCTTACCGTGTGGTGTGACTGCTTCATGAATGAGGAGATGAGGGTAACCAAGCCCTTGTAAGAGAAGATAATAATTTTATATTCTTTTGAGATTAAAAAAAAACACCACAAAAACCCACTGGTTTTAACAGAACAAAATTTTAAACTCCCAGTTATCCTTTTGAATGCGTGTTTACAGCTCCCACAGTTGCTTTCCCTTTACTATGCATATGAGCCTGCAGTCAAATCAGAAAAAGCCTATTTACCTCTAAAACCAGTTGTCAGGAGCTGAGACCAAAAGGTGAACACCCCAGGTGGGGAGATCTCCCCTGTTGCCAGCTGACAGGAAAAACTCATACTTTGTCACTGAGGTCTTTGACACTGTAAGCTCTCTCAGGCCCCTGGGGATGATTTGAAGGCTGAAGAGCTGGTGGAGAAATGCCTTTACAAGGCTCTCTGGATGCTGCAGCAGCAAAATAGCAACCTGGAGTTTCACTGCGAAGCTGTTACGCCAGCCATTGTCTGTCATTCTGGAGAAACAAAGTGCTTTGCTCTTTGAAGGCTTTTAGGAAGTAGTTCAATTTCTGAGCTCTGAAGAAGACCCCAGCAAAGCAGGAAAGCTGACTTTGGCTCTAGGAGTGGCTCCTCTATCTTCTTTATGTCCCTGTCAGGAACAGGCTCTTGATTTTCCTGGAAGAAGCTGTCCGCGTTCTACAAGGATATCGGGGTTGTTTCGGAAGATGTGTGTTGCATACCACTGCTGAATTCTGATCAGTGTTAGATGCTCTTAATGCTTGCTTTCCTCTTCTGTGTTGGATTTGACAGGCTTTTTCAGAAGTGTGCACTGCAGTGGTTGAATTACTGCTGGCTAGCAGATTTTGGAAGTTACCCAGGCAGGGTGAGTTATAATTTATGGCTGGCTTCCTGCTCTTTCAGGGGTCGCTTCCCACCATATGCTCTTCAGTTTGAAAATAAGTGTGGGGTTTGTTTTTCTATTTTGCTGAAATTGAGATGGTGTTTCTAGGATTCCTCAATGAGGTCTTCTGCTGCCCCCGTTCACCGACGCCAAGGAAGAAAGTGCAGCAGTCCGCATCTACGTCGCGGCACTCGTGCCCACAATGGTGCTTCAGGGCTGACTGCTTTGTGTGCTCCTTTGCCTGCTGGCCGCGTTGTCCCACCAGCTGCCATTCCTGCGCGCAGGGAGCGGCCTCTCTCCGGGTACACCGCTAGTGACGGGTGCTCGGGGCTGCAGAGGCTCGCGCACCGACCTTCAGAGCCTTTCCAATCCAACTTGCCTGGTCCCGTTCAGACGGGAAATCCAGTTGTGTTGGCCGACAGCAAGCACAATGCTGTGACTTGTGGTACGCCAGCTGGCAGCACGGCAGAAATAGCTCTGCAGCAATTCGAATCCCAGTTCTCATTTTGGTTTTCCCTTCTGTGGGCGCTGTGGTCACGCATTCTTCTATCAATTATCTTGTGTTTATCCTTTCTTGGTTAATTACTTTATCATAAGTACACACAAGTGATGACTATTGATGGCACGTTGCACCGGGCTGTGTAACTTTGGATGCTCTTTGGCCGCTTTGTCGTTGGCACATCTCCTGTTCAGCTCAGCTCGTGTCTTCCGCAGACCTCAGTGGACAGCAACTGTTTTTCTTGTTGATCTGGTGTCTTACTTGCGTGGAGCCAGATTATCAAGCAGTCTGTTACGTCAGTTGCATGCATACTATGCTTAGACTGTACCTTTGTCTAGCCTAGGTGGCTTTGCTCTAGCGTACGTTAAAAATCCATTTGGGTTAGGGTAGCTGTGCTCTGTGCTCCTTCGCCTCCCATTGAGTAGGTCTGTTCTCCAACAGAGACGCGTCTCTGCCTCACAAAGGGCGCTCAGCTTTTCCCCCAAGAACAGGACGTACAGCGCCCCTGCCTTTCTCTCCGTTCACGTGAAGGGTTTTTCAGACAAGTGTCCCCCTGACTAGGCAGGCAAAACTCTGCATTTAAGGACAGACCTTTCTGTTTGCTTCCTCATTAGAGCTAGGCAGGCTGATTGCATTTTAAATCAAGAGTGATCTTGGATTTTCCTGTGAATCAAAGTGTATACAGACTCTTGAACTCTGATTACCTTGGCAAGACTTGCTTCCATGGAAGAGATTTCTCAAGACTGCCTAAAGCTTTCCACAAGTTACCCTGATTCTTACGAATTTGGGTGGCAAGTCTTCTGCTGTCTTCTTCTGAAGGCTCTGTAACTGAACAAAGGCTGCATTACGACTCCTGACTCGTTAAATAACCTGTCTCTTCCCTTTCAAGCTAAGGTCTGCTACGCTACGGTCAGTTTAAGCACCACTGTCTCCTGCTTTATGAAATCCTTATTTCTGACGGGTTACAGGTTACCTGCTTGGAGATGGAGTCATGCTCTGCCCGTTGCTGTTGTTGCTGTCACATCTTAGAGTTTTAGTTGCACAGAGCTGTCCCGAAGTGTTTATTTTGATGGGCGGGTGGAAGGTTGAATAATCAGCAGTGTAGTTGATTGTGGAACCACGGTGAGCATATACTCGGTGCAAAAAGATAACTTAAAGTGAGAGAACTTAAAATTCTCCTGTCCATACATATCCTGGCATCAGCGCTTCATTTCTACTGGTGGAAGTCCTCACCGGTGTGATGGAGTTACCCAGAGAGTCTGCGCAGGGTGGGAGAGCTAACGTTCACTGACAAATAGGAGGTCTGCTTCTCTTTCCTCCTTCCAGCGCGTGAGCACACGTATGTGTACGGGGCACCCTGCACATGTGAAGACTGTGTCCTCCGTCCTGCCTGGACAGAGATGTGGGTGTGGGCAAAATCAACCTTTTGTGGCTGTCTTGGATGTTTGGAGTATGGTGCCAGCCTTAGAGTCCAGCTGTGGCCATCCTTCTCTTTAAAGAGCTTAATCGCGTGGTTGGTTTGAAGTAGGGGTAGTTAAGGTGGGCAGAACCGGCACCAAAATGAGTTGCTTGTGTGTCTTTAGTTGCAGAGGAGAAGAAGTCTTTAAAGCGGACTTTTCAGCAAATCCAAGAGGAGGAAGATGATGATTACCCCGGGAGCTACTCACCCCAAGACCCTAGTGCTGGGCCGCTGCTGGTAACGTGGGACGGGGTTGAGTGGGCCTGGTTCCAAAAGCCACCTCCTGTGGCACAACCACGAGGTGGAGCTGCCAGCAGTAAAATGCTGCTAATGGAGGAAGTCATTTGGGGGCCGAGAAGTCCATGGGAAATGGAACAGCATCTTTTTTCACATTGGAATATTGTGCTGCTTCCGAGTGATTTTGAGTACTCTAAACCAAGGTCTGAGTAGTACTGCCAGCAAAGAAGCTCAAAGCACTGCTAGAAGAAGAGACCATATTTAAAATTCTTTCTAAGATCAGTGTGTAATCTCTCAAATCCGAAGTTGTGACACGCTTAGTTATTTATTTGTAGGACATCCCTTTCCGTGTGTCTATTAAAAAGCTCAACCTTTGACAGGTTTGCATGGGGTTAGGAAAACCTCTTCTGAAGGCCTTGTTTTGGGGCTGACACAGTAGTGGTGTGGAAGTGGTAGGAGTGAAATAGAGGATCATTCTGACCATTTAAGGCTACAGAATGAACATATGTTAAACCATTGTCTATTTGGAGACGATTTAAAAAATACACCATCCATCTGGTAGAGTGTAAACATTGAAACATAAACTAAATAACAGTTGTCAAGGAAATGAGTGAGGCTTTTTGTTGGTTTTGCCTCCAGATGCCTTGCAGCTTATGGTTTCTTTTGATAGAGCATTGTTTGTTACTGTTGGAAATCATCAGCAGTTTGCAGAGAAGTAGTAAATGTTAGGTAATGGACTTCTTTATTTTTCAGATTAAAAAAAATATTTATTCAAAATGTTTCAATGTTTTTATTAGTTTTCAAAATATTGCAATGTAGTTTAAACATTGGTGGTGATGTTTACAGGACTAGTGTTCCAGTTTCAAAACCCTCCTATTAAAACAGCAATATTTTTAAAACAAAGAAGCAACAACATTTTTTTTTTCCCCTTCCTATTCAGGTATTCAGGGAGTCTTTCGCTCTCTCTCTTTTTTTTTTTTTTTTTTTTTTTTTTTTTTTTTTTTTTTTTTTTTTAGTAGGGAGGAAATACAGTGTGTCAGGGGAGGTCCTCTTCAGGCTGTCCCTCTCCACACCCTTTTTAAGCGAGGATACATTTTGAGAGTATTCAGTTAAACTGACGTACTTTTCCTCAGCACTGCCTCACTAAAACCAGCTGAGAGATGAAGGTGAGGGGATACGAGGGAGTCTGGTTTAATTGCAGATTGCAGCGTGCTTCTGAAAGAGCCAGTTGAGCCCAGGGAGGATAACAATGGCTTTGCAAAATCAGGGCAGCGTAAAGCTTGCTTTAACAGGGACAGCTCGCACTGTCGTTGTCATCAGCTTGTGGCAGGTGACCAGTTAGGACATTCTGACTCTTGCAGCAGTGGAAGCCTGGCACAGTTTTGTGTGGACTAATACAGGTTTGGTTTTGATTTCGTGGGGGGGGGTTGTGTTATTTTTTGTTTGGGTTTTTTTTTTTCCCCCTATGTCAGAAAGCACCTTTGGAGTAGAACCAATAGAACAGAGGTGCAGGTACGCTCCTGCCCGCCTGAGAGAAGGCGTCTCGTGCTCAGCTACAGCGTCCCAGTTTGGTGCAGCACAGAGGGCCCATGGCTGTTTCTCAAACTGGTGTGGTCCTGCACTTTACAGCTCTGTTAAATGACAGCTTCTCTTAATTGTCATGAGAAGTCTTCTGCTGTGGAGTCTTGAAAAATATGATCCTACCATATTTCTGCACACTGGGATATTGTAAACATAGTGAATACTCTCTGTGTTAAGAAGCAACAGTTTAAAAATTACTGAAAGAAAATATTCAAAAAACGGTGGCTTTCAAAGGGAGTTGGCCTCCGTGCAGTGGCCAGACATCCAGAGGAAGTGGCAGGAAGTGACCTGGATTTAATGTTAGCTAACTTGTCTTGTAGACTGAGGATTTGATCAAAGCCCTACAAGACCTGGAAAATGCAGCGTCAGGAGATGCAACAGTGCGGCAAAAAATTGCCTCCCTGCCTCAGGAGGTTCAAGATGTTTCATTGCTGGAGAAAATTACAGGTATGAAACTGGAAGATGAATGAACGTTTGGTCCAAAGAATAACTTGGAAATCAAAGGGGTTTGTTCTTGAAATGATCACAATGCATGGTGGAGTGAATTCCTGCTTTTATGTCTTTGTTTTGTAGCTTTTGTGTAATTAATGGGTAGCAATCCTGTGAAGTGAAATGGAAGATGACACTTACGTAGCTTTTTCCATTTTTTTTGGCTTGACCCAAGGCTTTTGTACTTGGAGAGCATCAACAGCATTTTGCAAGAAAGTAAAGGAAATAGGGCCAGAGTTCTCAGGTGGATGTCTTGGATTTTGCACACCTTGACTGTTAGGTATTTTTGAGTTTTATCAGACTGTGCTGAGCGTACACATACACCTTGGTAGATCTGGGAAAGGAAACTCGCTGCCTCCGTTAGTCTGTCAGTCTTTGTGTAAACAGACTTTCACAATTGTATTTGAAAAGTAGTATTAATAGGAGCATTTAGAGCTGGAACTGGTTTGACTCTTGGTCCTGGAAGGAGTTTTAATTTAAACTTGTTATGAACTGTCACTTCGTTAGTCATTTATAATATGCTCTTCAGTGTCCAACTACGAAGACTATTGTGCGATTTGGATGTGTGGATATTCACACATTGGGAGTTATCCAGGGAGAAGAGGAATTAAAAAGTGCACACCATGTCTGAATGTGAAAACCACCTGATTTGTTTAAACAAATCCTAGAAGTACACTCTAAATGTTTAATTTAACCTGGTTAGAGCGGCTGACTTCATAGATTTATATCCCTGCGCTGGCACTGACATCTCTGCGAGGATAAAAAGCAGTCAGTCCTGTCATGGTCTAACCACCACCGCCGTTTTTGGGTGGCCAGTCCTGCCTCTGTCTTCATAGCCCCTGCGATCAGAACTGCTTTCCTGTCACGGCAGAGCTGCGTTTACGAATGAGATGGTGGTGGACGTGTGCCTGGTGAATTGTAGCCCTTCTGTCACAGACGAAAGTTTTAAACTTTGTTTCCTCAACGCTTTTGCATGCAGACAAGGAGGCAGCCGAACGTCTTTCGAAGACGGTGGACGAAGCGTGCCTGTTACTGGCGGAGTACAACGGCCGGCTGGCAGCGGAGCTGGAGGACCGGCGCCAGCTGGCGCGCATGCTGATCGAGTACACCCAGAACCAGAAGGATGTACTGACGGAGAAGGAGAAGAAGCTGGAAGTGAGTAGCGATCGCACTGGTCTGGCGAGCTGATTGCCTCACCAAGTGCTCCCGCTTGTCTCCTAATCCATGTGTTCCTCTCAAGGGAAATTATTTTAGGTGCTACCTTTACATTTGGAGTAAAACAGGAGTAAGGGTGTGGTGTAAAAAGTCTGTTCTGATGTTCTGTCTAGTGTGTTTTAATACATAGGGACGTGGAAGGCCCAGAACTCAATACTTTGAAAAGAAAAATAGGCTCACTTAAAGTTTCTTCAGATTTACTCTATTTTTTAATGAAATCTCAATTCCCAAAAAGTCAACCTCACTTTGCCATAATTAGCTGAGGTTTTTTTGTTGGTGTTTTTTTTGTTGATGTTTTCCTTATGGTTGGGTGCTCCTCATCTGCCTTGCCAGCCCCTGTGGTTAGGGAACACACGTAAATCAGATCTGCTGGTGTCCATCCCTTAACAGCCGCCCTTACCTGCAGCGTCGGCGCGGATATGAATGGGGCTGATGCCCAGGGAAGATGGCTTGCGTTTCCTGCCGTGGCTCCCTTGAACAAGAGGGGCGGGACACTAAAATGAGACTGCGCTGGCTGGACTGGGCACCAGCTGCGCGCCCGGAGCAAGCCCTTACCTGCTGCGCTGTGTCTCGAGGGAGGCTCTGTGAGCGCCGCATCCTGGGACGAGCGTGGAAGTTTAATTAATGATGGTGGTTGTGTCACGCTGCCATCTGTTCGCCGCCCCTTGGCGGCACATTAAGGGCTTCCTCCACGCTCAGGGCTGCTGGTTATGATGAGCAGCTGTTGCTGGGTGGGACGTGGGCTGGTGCAGAGGACAAAAATTTTCTGGAAGGAGACTGTGCTGTAGCAGTGCAGGCTGTTTACTGCCATGACAAACCTGATCCTCTGACAGCTAGGCAACATTGTTCTGAGGTAAACGTCACTTTGAGTGTTTTCTTTGTCGTGTGTGTTTACACTGGAGCTTCTCCGTGCCTTGTGACTGTGAACGCGTTGCTTTTCCAGAGCAGCGTTTTTTCCAAACCAGCCAGACAAGTGCCAATGCTGCCCTCAGAGTTAGTGTGGAGAGTTAATAATTCTGTTAGCTGGTTTTACTTGAATTTCTCCAAGCATAATGTCTGTTTTATGACTGAGTCATTAAGAGGCACATTCAGACATAGATATGAAAGGTGCCATAAATCCAAATGCTGTTTGGCACCTGATTTATTTGCGGAGTACCAGTGGAAGTCTTGGGTCAGGTTTTTTTTCCTTGCTGAGAGGAGGACACCTGTCTAGTAGAAACATATATGTGTGTGTGTGTATATAAATGATACACATACTGCTCTTTACTTTTTTTTTAAAGGCAAGCAGTAGATAGCAAAATGCTGCACAGCAATGTTTTAAAAATCCCAGAACAATCCATAAATTTGAGTCAGTTTGAGACTGAAATGAAGAAATTCACAATGACAATGTTGAATGAAAATTTCTAATGCTCTAGCTGAAGTGGTGTGACAATTGTGTTGTTTCTTGTTCTAGAAAATATGGTTTTGGTAAGGAATGTTACTGGAAAATTTTAACTGTGGCAGAGGCAGAAATATAATCCTGGAAATTAAATGGTTCACTGGCTGCGCTACTTTAATAGGAATAATCCTGCTGATGGCAACAGAACAGGTTTCTTGCCCACTGTTGAGTGTAAACAGGTTCTTTGATACATTGGAAACTAAAGAATGATCTTATTAAATGTCTGTTTAGGTTAGCATCTTTGTCACTCTGCCAAACGTGGTGGCCTGAGCGCTGCAGACGTCTGAAAGGAGTTGTAGGAAGTGTCACTCTTTAATACTCAACACGAAGGCAAATTCGTATTGATGTAAAAGCTCAGTTCTTCGTGAGGGATGTTGCCTGATTAAAGCATCCCATTGTTCTGGAGTTGTAGGGGGTTAATAAACAGTGGAAGATGTTGGTTGCAGATACGGCGGGGCAGATCCGCTGATCGGTTTTGTTTGGGTCTTTGATGTTCTCGCAGTACCGTTACTGATAGCCTGCATTCGTCTTTGTAGTGCTGATAAGAGCTTTAATAGAAGGATCTGAAATTCTTGTAGCAATTAAGAATGTGTTAAAAATCCAAAGCATTTACTCAGGCAAAGACCCAAATAAGAAAATAACTTCAAACAATCTGATTTTACGTATCTTCTGGCTGTATGCTTTGCTCTCTCGAGGTATCGTTTCCAGAATCTCTGGTACTGTTGGCTGTAAGTTTTTTCCCCCGTGAAGTGAGTTTCCTGACTGAGATGAGATGGTGTTTTTCACTAGCAGATGGATTGTTTACTGCACTATCCTAATCCAGCCCAGGCTGCTAGCTGGGGAAAGGGGTTTCTGGTACTGATATGACTCAGGGCGTTATTTTAAGATATGGAAAGGGCTAATTTGGAAATCCCTCTGGATATTTTTTGTATTTCATTTACTCACAAAGCAAAGTCTTTAACTATGATAGCAAAGAAAGTAGCTAATCTGCAGCTTTTGTGGTCTGAAGTGCTACAGTTGTCTACTAATCCCGTTAGTACTGTCCCTCATGAAACACCGCAGATTCTCAAACCATACATAAACTCTGTATTTGTGTCCAGTGGGCTAATGCTCAGAGTACCTCGCAACGTCAAAACTGACACAGAGCTCCTATCAGCTGCAGAAAAGCTGCTTGACTAAGGGACGGTATGCTGAGAAAGGAGCTTTTGGACAGTGAATTACACCATTACACTTCAGCATTGATGCAGACTGGCATCAGTAAGGGCTGAAACAACACAGGGCTGAGAAACACTGGTAATTTGAAGGCAGAAAGCTGGCACAGAGCCTCAAGATCAAATGTAGACAAACTCTGCTTTTAGGGTAGCAATTGAAAAAAAACTGAAAGTGTAATAATTAGGATTACTTTATTGGGCGAGAGGAGATTGTGATAATTTGCTTGTAGTCTAAAAGTGCTTAGAAGGAGAAGATATAATTCTTTTAATTCTGGCAATCAGCTGCAGAGCAAAATCAGGTGAACCAAAGCTGCTGCTGAGCAGCCTGTAACAAAGCGTGTATTTTTAGTAGTCAGTATTCCTTAGGTTAACGTCCTGAGAGGAATGGGGGGTTCTGTCATTCCACAGCTGGACACTGAATTTATTGTTAATGGAGCTTCGTCTCCGTCAGAAGCTGTGGGCTTGATACTGCAGTTGGTGTGTGGTCTTCCACAGCCTGGGCTGGAGCAGGGTCAGCCTAGGCCTTCAAAACAGGTGTCAGGACACAAATCCATTTTCAGACAGGCCTGGAAACGAGAGCTGATGTTTCTATGAGAGTGAGATAAGGTGTTGTTTGTACTTAACTGTCAGTGGAAGTTCTCTGATTTGCGTTATTTTTGGTCATCGCTGCCTCTGTTACAATTACAGAGTACAGTCAGCTGGGAGGTTTTTTGTCCTTCAGCACCTGAGTCTGCAGAACTTCAAGGAGAAAGATTGTCTTTTGAAGTCGATGTACTCTTTGAGAACGCGTGGCAGGCAAGTAGAAAAACTCCAGGGAATCAGTTTGTGTAAAACTGAAACGTAAGGGGGATCAGCAGTGATGCTGAGTTCTTCCCCGTGCCCTGCATCTCTTCTGTCCCTCTGTTTGTAAAAGGTGACACGAGAAACGCACTGCAGCGTGCGCGGTGTGGGTACGTAGGGCAGCGTGTCTGTGTTCGTACGTGCAAACACCGGGGGGTGTGCGGCCAGATAAAAACATACCGAACACGGTGTATTTAAGATCCGGTTCAGGGGAATTTTTCTGATAGCTGACTGCACCTGAGAAATTGTGACTTAGAATCCTGCTGAGAGCCGTGGGAGTTCTAGGTGTTGGTGGGTTTCATGTTCATGGCTTTACGGCGCCTTTAAAAACATGGGAAAGCTGCACCCTGTGAATTTGCAAAGCCTCTTTGGTAACGCATCTCTGAAGGATGGAGTACAGTCTCGCCTGAGGGTTTCTGAACTGCCCAGCACTATGTATTTTCTTGAAATATGATTTAGTTCTGTGGATTAATAAGCAATTTACTGCTGTGTTGCTTCCACTGCTTAGGTTTTGTTGCATGTCACTGCTGGCATGCCTTTGCAGCATGCTTTCCTCGCAGGCAAGAATTTGTGGGTTGTGGTATGTTCATTTCAGTGGTTTAGGCAGGGAATGAGAGATGAAGTGTTAGTTTTTTCAGCCAGGAAACAAAAGTGTCAGTATTACGTGCGCGCAAGCAGCAGGAGATAGCTATGGGAACTAGGCGAGGGAGGGAGGTCTGCTCTCTGCCCTGGGCAGGGCAGGGAGGTCCTGAACGGGAGCACCCAGACAAGGAGTGTCGTGCTCGTGGCAAAAAGTGGCTGCACATCAGTATTTCCAGCGGTGAGCCAGGCGCGCCTGCGCGGGCGGGACAGCAGCAAGGTTTCTAGCGATACACTGGGAGGGTGCAAATGATGTTGGTTGTGGGGAGGATATGTTGCAGATGAAGCCAGGTTTTGTTGCCGTTGTACGGTGGCAACCTGGGCCAGCTCTGAGCGCTCTTGAGCGTTGCAGAGGCCGACAGATGAGGAGGCGGCATCTCAGCAGCTGGAGGGGTGCTCTGCTGAGCCCCTGCTGCCGAGCCTTCTGTGGGTCCACTTAAAGGTGTCCTCCCCAAAGAGGAGAGCAAGAAGATGAATCTGGTTTCAGAGCACATTAATGCTTAACTGGATGTTTTTCAGGAGATGCAATTGCTGTGATGACTTGCAGCGTGTTACTGCTTGACCCAGAACAGGAATGGAAGTGGCCAGTGCAATTTCTAAGCTAAAATAAAATGAAGTCCGTGCTGTGCAGCCTGGCAAGGTGAACCAAGCCGTGCAGCAGAATGGATTTCCTGCCACGCTGATTACAGGCAGTTTTATAATGTTCCAGCAAGGCTGCTTTTAAACGAAACACTTTCAGGTTCGTTCAGTGGTGTTTAATCCTGTTTTTTCATCTGTTTCAAGGACTAAATATGTAATTCACTTGGCTGCTGTGGATGTAGGATCCTGCATGCTGAAAAGCAATGTTGATTAGCAAAAGCATGTGCGTGGCACAGTGCCAGTTTGTTCTGTATCATCCTGAAAGTCCTGCTTACAGCAAAGATCTCATTATTTTGCCGAAAAAAAGCAAATAGCATCCAAATACTATTAATCTTAATGAAAGCTTACTATGCAGCGAGGCAATTAGCTAGACACATGGAGTACAAACTGAGAGCTCAGAAAGCAGCCATTTCTTTTAAGTGTACTTCATATTTTTTCAGTTTTATAGAGCGGAGTGACCTTATGCAAAAAATCTGCAAGGTGCAGTTTGAAAACATGTCATGAGCTACATGAAAAACATGGTTTCCCCTAAAGCGTGCTTCCGGCGTCCTGCGTTGCAGAATATGGCCACAGCTCGGTCTGTGGGGAAAAACCCTGGGCCTGGCAGGGGTTCCGCGTGCCCCTGAGTGGAGCCGCGGCGTATCCCGGAGCGGAGCACGTGGCAGAGGCAGGCGAAGGCGCGGAGGTAACGGGATCCAGGACACACCTCGCTGGTGGGTGTGTGTTTGTGGCAGAGGGAGTTCGGAATTTTCCGCCTGCAGGAGCAGGTGCCCGGGGTGAGGGCCCTCTGCCGCCCCGCCCCAGCCCGCTGTGTCCCGCTGCGCTGCGCCTGCCAGCCGCTGCCCTGCGGTCAGCCCTCCCTGACCCAGCTGCGGTGCGCGCGACAAGCCCTCTGCCGCTAATGGGCACAACCGGTCGCTACCAGAGCAGAGGGAACGCGTTGGGCGCGCAGGAGACAGTTCTCTAACGCGTGCTCGGTGTCGGATCTGTCTGGCAAGTGTTCATCCCTTCTAGGAAATCTCGGTTCCTGGATGGCTCCCTTAAAACATCGTTTCCATTCCTGAATTTAGTGCTGCTTTCCTGAGCCAGAGTTCGTAAGGGTTTTGGGGCTGTTCGCACCTTCTACCCATTTATCACACTTGGAGGACTTGCCAGCTGTCTCGCTGTTCTTGGTTTCTTTCCTATCTTTAGTAAGAATTACTACAGGAAGAAAAAAAATTCTGCCAATATTCACTCTTGACAGAGTTTGGCATTCTTGAGAAAGCGCTGCCCTTTCTTTCCTGGCTTGATATCCATCACTCCCTGACAGTGTCCTGAATTATGATAATTTTTTTTTTTTAGATCTAGTCTTCTGGAGGTGGCAAAAAGCAGTCTCTAAATCCAGCCTCTTCCGCCCCTATCTGTAAGCATGTGGAATACAATAGCACAGGAGATGTTTTTGCTGTCTGTAGCCCGTAGGTGCAGCAGCTGGTGCTCTGCTGTCTCTCTGCCTCTCGTTATCGTGACTCAGCCTTGAGCAGAGCACTCCATTTCCCACCTCCCTCTTTCCCCAGTGTTGGCTTCCGTGTTCCCATGGGGAAGTACACCGGTGTTGGAGAGCAGTGCTTCAGTGGCTTCCCTCTTCAGCTGCTTTTGTTCTGTGTTCACGCTTCAAACCTGAGGTCTTTTCCTGGTTTTGTTCTCTGTCTTCGTAACGTGAAGACTTGAAGAAAACATCAAACTCTTGACTTATTTCCCTGTTTAAAATAGGGTGTGAGTAGGGATGTGGAGTGCATTCTTATTTTGCTCCTGGTTCTTTGTCTTCCATTAAAACAGACAAACCTCACAATCCTAAATGAATGGACACACCTCCTGAGTTGTTTTGTTGTTGCTGTCTCTAGGCTTGTGAATGGTACACTTCATTATGAAGCTGGAAGAGCTTTGTTTGAACTGGATTTTTTCTGTATCTATCCCACGTACGTTAACAGAAGTGCTTGGTTGTGATCCCTCAAGACACAGGCTGTTAAAGGACGTTGGTGTTCGGTGCTGGCAGGAAATGTGTGGAATATATTTGTATAGCGTTGCAGGCGCAGGGGTGTTCTGGGCGGCTGCAATCAACTGCTGCTCTCCCAGTTCTGGTTCAAAGCAGTGGAGCAGAGAGTGCAAACCCATTGCTTGTAACCCTGCCGGAGCCGCGCTGCAGGGTACTTGGGGAAGGCGAAGAGCGTCTCCATCACCGAGGAGGTTACCTGGCATTAAAGTTGTGAACTCTTCAGAAAGAGGCTTTGGTTAAGTATGTGCCTAGTTTTATTTGATCGTCAGAGATAAACTTCTGTTCTTTGGTAAACTGCTCTCTTTGCCAAGTAACTAAGAAATGAAGTGTTGGTGCTACAGCGGACTGCGCGGAAGCCTACCCTGTACAGTCTTAAGCTCGTTGTTTCCTGCGTTCTGGAGATGCCACGGAAAACGTGCCCTAGGTAGTTGGGTGACGGCTGGTGCGCTCCAGAAGCGATGATCTGATGTGGTGTTTTATTACTTAAGGGACTGTCTTCTGTAACTGTTACATAAACGTTTAGGATCACAAAACTTTGAAAGTTACGTAAACATCAGTCTTTAATTGAGCTTTGTATTGGTTAACTTGGGTATGTGCTGCTCTGCTCTTAAATGGCCTCTAAACGTAATGTAACAAGGTACAGTTCTTTCTTTCATTTTCAGGGTCAGAACTTGTCCTCTGTCTCCTTGTTATGAAATGCAGGCACTGTTATCTGGTGTCTCTTGGGCTGTGGAGGTTTCTGAGGATGGACAGATATTTCTTACTGAGGTTTTAATGCTCAGTCCAGACCTCACTGTGGAAAAACTACTTGCAAGTTTCCCCCTCGGGGATTTTCAACGTACTGTTTTTCTGCCTGTGTAGTAACGTTATGGTAATTGGAGTGTCTGTAATCTGCTTGGTGTCAGTGCAGCGTGGGGGGTGTCTCTGGTTTACGCTTAGTGACCGTACAGGTATTTCAGTGGGGTTTGCTGGCGTGCTGGTCTTGTGGCACGGCTGCTGTGTTGCTATCCTGAGTTGTCGAACCGCTCGTGGAGGAGAGTCTGTTTCACGGGCAACGCTTGGCTTTGATTCAATGCCTTGGAAGGGAAAACTGATCAATTCTGAATATTTAGATAATCCAAGCTTGGGGGGAAAAAGCAAACCAGCACTTCAGCAGCAGAGTGATGCTGATACCTTCCGGTACCTCAGCCCGCTGCCTTTCTCGGTAGAGGCGTGTCCGAGGAGCGCTGTCAGCGTCCTGCTCTGGCCGGGGGTGGGAGTCAGTTGCCTGGGGAGGAACACAAGAATAGAGCAGCTGTGTAATGACACTTCTCTCAAATACTCTCCCAGGCCCCAGTGGGTGCAGATCTGGGGGCATTTTACATGGCTTCTGTGAAAGTCACACAGCTCAGAGCAGTGGTTTTGAGACGCCAAAGCTTGTGGGCTTCCCTTTCTTACCAGGCTGTGAATTTGGGTGCACGTGACGGGGTCTGCAGCCATGCCAGCAGCTGCTCAGAGAACCAGGGCCTTGCCACCTTCTCCCAGAATCCTCACCTGGAAAAGAAATACTCCTAGCTTAACCAAAAGCACTGTTAATTAACCTGTGCTTAATCTTCCTTCTCTTGTGTCTCTCCCTCAGGAATATAAACAGAAGCTTGCTCGGGTAACCCAGGTCCGCAAGGAGCTGAAGTCCCACATCCAGAGCCTTCCAGACCTGTCACTGCTGCCCAATGTCACGGGAGGTCTGGCACCTCTGCCGTCTGCTGGTGACCTGTTTTCAACAGACTAGGACAAATGCTGTCCCCCGGTTTCCATTGTTACCAGCAGAAGTAAGACGACTCTGGTGTTGACTGGAAATCCAGTCTTCCAAGATCTACAGTAAGAAGGAACTTGCAGACCCTGCTTTCAGCCTCTTGGCTGCTCATGCTCGCCCTCTCTCTGTGTACGCCGGCCAGCTGAGGGGAGGAGGAAGAGCGAGTTTTGGGAGCTCTGAAGGGAGTGGGGACAGTCCGTGATAGGCAAACCTTTCTCATATTTTTCCATGCTCTTTAGTTGCTATTTGCTCTTAGCACTTGATACCCCCAGAAGTCGTGAGAATCATGTACATACGTACCTGGAAAGCTTTCCAAGAAAGGTCGAGCACAGAGCATTTTTCTCTCTAAAGTATCGTATTACTCCTGAACAGTCTGGTCTGCTTTTGCTGGGTTTCTGAACCCGTCTCTGAGGCAGTAGGGTGGCCAGCGGGCTCTGCAGGGAAGTGTGTGTGTGCAGGGCCTGTACCACGCCAGCGTGAGGAGACAGCATCTCCTGAGCAATGGTACAGGGAAGCATTTTTCTTAAATCTGCAGTAAATCCTCATTCTGTTGTGGGACTGATGTGAAGGTAGTTCCTATTTGGCGTGTACATAAATTGAAACTCACCACAGGCAATAAAAATAAGCAGCTTTTCTTTGTGAATTAGAGATAGCTTTGCAATTTACACTCTGCTGAGCAATGCAGAACTGGATATTATCTAAATGAGAATGGAAGTAAATGTTGTTCTAGCTTCCTTGGATTTATACCACATTTTTCCTCTGCATCACGCGAACTGAGATGGGTACAGCAGCTTTGGCCTAACGGGCGGAGGGGTTGAACGGCACGCTGCCGCCGGCGGTACCCAGCGGCGGGCACTGTCTGACCCACTCTGAGGGTGGTCACAGTAACAGTACTATTCTAGAATTCTCTCCACAGCTTTAATGAAGTTATCTGATGATCAGAAGTGAAATGTGGTATAAATATTTATTTATATAGAAAATAGACCCCTATATATGCACATATCCTTATGCACACATACCACGTCCATGCCTGTAGATATTAGAAGGATGTACTTAATTTTGTGTCACAGATTATTGTGAGGCGATTTTTATAATCGGGAAAAGTCAGAACAAAGAAGGCAAATTTAAAATACTCTGAATTCCACGAGGCTGCTGGCTGATGTTCTAGCTGCCACCGGTGTAGTTACATTCGGCTTGTGTGTTAGGTCCGACAAGCTGGACTCCGATCACTGAGAACCATTCCAATCTGGATAACGACTCCGTTTAAATTTAGCACCTCTCCCTAGAAAACTTTTGAAGTTTCTGGAAACACTTGATCTGATCGCAGGCTGGTAACACAGAGGCTGAAGTCGGTGGAAGTGATGTGCTGTGTTTGTGCCTCCCCGTAGTCTGAAGCTGCTGTTGTCAAAGGCGTGAGGAGGCCTGCAGCACTGCAAAGCCCGTTCTGCGTCCTCAGTAATTTATTTTGCAGGGTATTCAGCGCCTGTTCAGCATTCAGTTAAAACAAATAATACTGCATTTTCTGGTCATTAAGTTGTCAAGAAGCTCACGTCCTTTTCTTACTGATACTTCATTTTGTCCTTTTTTAGACTCCTTGCACCCGTACTGCCCAGCCAAGAGATGTGCTTTTTCTCTTTAAGTTCACAGGAAATTTTCCAGTGGCAGAACTGTTCTTTCCATGAATTGATTTGATTATACAGCCTTTTATGGTCCAAACATTATTTAGATAAAGCACTGTGTTTTCTCTATTTTTGCCAAAAATGACCCCCTCCCCCGCCCCCCGTTCCCCAGCAAACCTCAAAAACCCAAACCAAATCATTTCTATTTCTGTCGTGTCTCAGCTCACGGAGTTGCCCTGGGGCTGCTCTCACCAATAATTATTTTAACCGTTGATTGACTGTGTATCCATTATAGGACAAAAAAGCTGTCATAAAAAAAA
>WHYT01016981.1:254753-272182 GCA_009806455.1 Tetrax tetrax
TTTTTTTTTTTTTTTTCCCAAATATATGTGTGTGTTTTATTTTGCTTAATTTAAATGAAGTCTTGTGGTTTTTAGTTTTATTTGTTTTACTTTTTGGGCAGAGGGCATCTGGTGAACTGGGTGACATTCTCTCAAGGTTAAACAGATTTCCCCAAGGTGTGTCTTTTTTAACAAAAGCTTAAATCTGTATATGAATTGATTTAGGAGTTAATTTAGACATATAGGCTGCCGTTTGTGACAGCAGTATATTCTGAAATGTCTCATAGATATCTATTTTTGAATAAAGAGGGTGTCGTTGAATAGTGCTGGTTTTGTTTTTTCGCAGTGCAGCTGTGGCTCTCACGCCGCGGGTTTTGTCTGGGTTTTGCCCTCAGAAGGCAGAGGCAGCGGCTGCTGGACGGCGCTGACATCGGTTTGTCGATGCGGAGAGCGGCTGCGTTTCAGCTGTAAGCCAAAGCGATGCGCGGCTTTCTCGGGTGGCTGCTGCAACAAACCACGATGAAATACGCTCCCCGCACTGCCCTCTGCTCTGAGGGCACAGCACACCGAGGGCTGGCTTCCTAACTCATTAATTAATTCAGGTTGTGTGGAGGATGTGTAAATAATTACTCTTTAAAAAAAAAAAAAACAAACAAAGAAACAAACAAAAGCTGAGCCTGGAAGCCAGGAAGCACTTTCCTGTACGAGCACCAAGAGCTGCTGTTGCAGCAGGGTTTGCGGTGCTGCGTGATCAAAGCCTTTCTGCTGCCGAGGGGGGGCTTCCCATCCTGCTGGGTGTTCATTCTCTCACAGGCTGGGGGGCTGGGGGTTCTTCACTCCAATTAACTGCTCTGCAATAGTCTCTGTGGGCAAACTTAATTGTTTCACGTGCCTGGGAGAGTGTCTGTGAAGCTGCTTACATTGTGATACCCATTTACAGCTCTCCCACCAAAGGGACTGTATTAGTGCTGCGTTCATAAACGGCTTGCGGGAGTCCGACGCGCAGCTCTGCGAGCAGGAGGGAGTCCTTCCCGGGAAAAGCCACCTTGGTGTCACGTTTGTAGGAGCCTGAGTGAGGCTTTCAAAGGCAGAAAATGTGACTAGGTACTGGATGTCCTTCCTTGCCTTTGAGAAATTTTTTTTAATTTTTTTTTTTTTTTTTTAAGAACTGAAACAACTGCCTCCAAAAATATTTGACTGTTAGGCAGCGTTCTGTGCGGTTAACTGCTTCGGGGCCGTGGTGCGCGTTCCCTTCGCTCGGCGTACTCAGCAGGGATCGCTGCACGGTGAGGCTCGCGCCTCTGCGGGGGGCGAGAACCCGATGCCGGTTCCTGACGCCGAAGCCGGTAAGATCGGAGGTTGGCAGGGCCGAGAGAAGGCAGGGCTGGCGCGGCCGGGAGCGGCGCGGGCTGTCTGAGGAGGAGGGGAGCAGCCGTGCTGCCCGGCGTCTCGCCCCAGAGCGACGTTGCTGTGGGCTGAGCCCGGTTCTGTACGCGAGCCGGGCGTTGATGCGTTCCCGGGTCAGTTCTAGACTTTGTGTATGTTTGTCTTCAAGATTACAATGAAAAAGTATAAAATGCACCCCGTGCCATCTGAAACAAAAGATCTTGCAAGACATTTGCATGAATTTGCCATAGGCGCGACAGCAGTCTGATGGCGGGGCGGGACGTGTTGGGCAGTGCCCCCGCTTGCTGTTGGGACGTGCCGCGGGCGTCGGCTGCCTCTGCCCTCTGCGAGCTGTGCCGGGGCCCGGCGGATCGGCTCCGTTCAGCGGCGGGCCCGGCGGATCGGCTCCGTTCAGCGGCGGGCCCGGCGGATCGGCTCCGTTCACAGCTCCGTTCAGCGGCGGGCCCGGCGGATCAGCTCCGTTCAGCGGCGGGCCCGGCGGATCAGCTCCGTTCAGCGGTTTGTGAAGCAGAAGGGTGGAAGTGTTACTGTTAAGGTAGGGCAAGTGAAGAGTCCGGGCTGGCAGGCGGCATGGCGCAGGAAATACCAGGGCTGGTTTCGCAGCGCAGAAGGCAGTTTGATGGATGATGGGGGGCGGCTGGGGGTGGAGGAGGCTGGCTCGGGTGAGCGGCACCTGATTTGGAGAGGAAGAATCAAGGTTTGAGGTTTATGCTTGGTGAGAGGATCTGGGCCGTCCCGGGGCGGCTCCGTGCCAGTCAGCACGCCCAGCCCGCGGGGAGGCCTGGCGAGGCATCCAGTGCAGGCTTCTCCAGAAACTCCAACTGCTCTAAGGGACTGTGTTGTGAAAAGCCAGGCCTTGGGGAAGGAGCATGGAGGGGAGATGGGTGTGAATTGTGCGGTAGCGTAAATGCCGCCCTGTCTTCTAGAGAGCTGCTGCAGCCTTTGCCTTTCCCTTCTGCTTCCATCCCCTCCTTTTCCACTCGCAGGCGTCGTGTGAAAACTCCCACCGAGCACGCAGCAGCCTGAGGGGAAGGCGTTTTGCAGCCACACTGAGCCTGGACCCCTGAACGCAGCTGCAGATGCGTGAGATGTCTCCGAGTTTTCCTCCACGCAGGGGTTTGGTGTGGTGCCGCAGCCAGGCTGGCTCGCTGGGGTCAGGCTTTGTGCTGCTGCTGGGATGAATCAGTGTCAGAACTGCCAGTAAATCGCGTTTGGGGTCTTGTCTTTGTCGTTCTGGGAGGGGAAAAGCGGCAGACGGAGAGCATGCTCCTCTGCTGCCAACGCCTGGCTGGCTCTCCCCAGTCTCCCTACTGGTTTGTCCGTGCGGGTCCAGCCCGGCAGGAGCGGTGCTGAGGGCAGGACGGGGACCCGCCCCGCGGAGCAGGGGAGAGCTGGGACCGAGGCCGCGGGGCCGGGCTCATGGACTGTCCCTACTGGGGGCTGCGGAGCGTTCAGGCAGGCACAGGAGGGCTGCTGGAGCTGGACGCTACTTGGTGGCCACGCTGGAAGAAGCCTCTGGTGTCTCCTGCACCTCCCGTGGTCTTGGACAAGGGGGACAGCTTCCCGAGGGAGTGCAGCGGCAGCTCTGGCCATCTGAGTTTTATTGTGTTTGTCTCTCGCTGCTGCCGGTGCCGCAGGTGTCCCGTTGGCTGGGTGGGCGTAAAAATGCGTCCGTGGAGAAGGAGGGAGAGCTTTGGAGAAGCAGCGGGACTGGAAATCCCACAGAACGGGACTTGTGCTCTGATTTATGGTAGCTTTTTCTAGTCTTGATCCATCCGTGAAAACAAGTTAAAGGTCTTAAAGTCTAAAATGGGTTTACAGTCACTTCTTGGCAAGTCAGCATCTCTGGCGTGCTGAAATGGATTACCAGCCTCTGCGCGGAAATGGCCTCGCGTTGCTCCGGCACTGGGGCTGATGTCCAATTACAAATTCTCCCGTGCAACGGCTGCTGTAAATATTTAATCTGTAAGTTACTGCTCGCAGGGCAGGAGTGCCAGAGCATGCACGGGTGTCGCACCGCCCGGCGTTGGGGATCCAGGGCGGTGGACGGGGAAGCTGTCCCCGGGCTGTGGCGGCGGGGCCTCGCGCTGCGCTCACAGCCCCGAAAGCCACTGCGAAGGTGCGTGGGGCAAACACCCCGGGCGTGAAGGAGGTGCCTTGGGTAAGGCGCTTGGCTCTGCAGGGCGGCGGTGGGTGCTTGCTAACGGGGGAGAAGCCAGCCCTGGAGAGAGCCAGGCCCCAGAGGCAAACGGTGAATGCAGCGTTTGGAGCCGCTTACGAGCTCATTTCTCATCAACGCGGCCTTGCTGTGCCGAGCCTCAGATGGATGGGAGTGACCTTCAGCAATAGCTGTGCTAATGTTTATTTTATCAGGACCCAGCTTCGAACCGGCAGAGCTGCCTGGTTATTTTTAAACCAGGCGTTGAGCAGCTTGCAGCCTGGCTCAGCAGAGCTGTGTGTAACAAACGCTCTTTAAGGTCTGGCTGTGCATCATCGCTGGCGCTGAGGAATGTTCCTGACAGAGGAAGGCAGCGCGGGCTCGGGCTGTTAACTCCTTCGGGCTCCGCTCTGTTGGGGCTGGCTGTGATCTCGGGGGTCAGTGCTGCCGGAGCTGGGGGCCGGCGTGCTCCCTGCCGCTCGCCGCCCCGGCTGCAGGTGGACACGATCCCATCCCTGTCTCCTGCAGCCCTGTCCTGTCCCCACGCTGCAGGCTGGGCTGTTTCTGTCCCTCAGGAGAGCTGCTCGTGGCAGCCCCTCAGCCCTCCTGGGGCCGGACCCTCCCTCCCCGCCTGCCCCGGTGAGAGGCACCCGCAGCCCCCCGCAGCCCCGCCGTGGGCCCAGCTGTGTTTTCTTGTTGCACTCAAGAAAAGCCGAGGGGAGAGATGTGGCGGTTAAACCTCCGTGAGGTAAGGGGAGAAGGATCGTGTGGCCATCCCAGAGGGCTGTCGAAAGATTTCGGCAGCCAAACAACCCGCGGGCTGAGCCGGGCAGTGCCCACCCCAGCCCCTGGCCTGGAGCAGCTGCGGGGGCCGCTGCCAGGGCCGGGACGCAGCGCGGGTGGAGCACTGGGCCAGCCGGCCGTGGCCCCAGCCAGGGGAGGGGAGCGGCTGTGGGGAGAGCGCTGCGCGCAGATTTATCTGCTCTGGGAGATAAACAGCCAGGCGCGCTGGAGGACGAGCTGTCCTGGCCGGGAAACGCTCCCGCTCCCCATCCACCCTGGCCCGTGGCCCCCGACAGCCGCTGGCCACGCTGGGGTGACCGAGCAGCCAGGCGCCGGCTCACTGCGTGGGGTCCCCTTGTCCCACAGACCGTCGCCAGCGCAGCCGCGTCCCCTCTGCCCAGGGCGGCTGCGGCTGTGGGAACCCCGGTCTGCAGCTGGCGACCACCCGCTCTGTAATGGTTTTTCTGGTGTGTGCTCGGCAGAGGCGGGGAGGCTCCCGCCGTGTTTGTGGGGAGGAAGTGGGAGGGTCGTGTTCTGGCGAGGGAAGTGCACGTCTTCAGCAGTGCCTTGGCCCCTGTTCCAGGCTGGACACAAATCCCTCCCCCCCACCTGCATCCCTGTGCCCAGGCCCCCCTTTTCCCTCGCTCCCAGGCTGGGTTTCTTGTCCTTCGGCTGCTGGCCCACGCTTTCTCAGACCACACTGGCCGCTGCCCTCAGGCAGCCCCAACGACAGCCCAGGCATCCAAAATCCATTTGTTTAATTTCCCGTGCGGCTTTTCTCTCCTGTCCTGCGCGCACAGCCGCAGCACATGCAGCGGGAACGCACGGCACCTCTGGGGCCGCGCTGCTTGGAGGCTGGCGCAGGTTCACCCCGTGCCGAGCCGTGCTGTGCTGTGCCGTGGGAGTGGGAGAGCCGCGGGGCACTGCTCCTTCGGAGCACAAGCCCTGCGCTGCAGAGCATCCCGGGCTGTGCCGCTCGGGATGGAGGGAGGTGGCCGAAGCAGAGCCGAGAGCGGGGTTCTAGTGCAGCCAGCACCACCACAGCCATCGACCCCCAGCAGCGGTGCTGGGCAGGGGACGAACTCGCCCCCCACCCGCTGGGGCGCTGGGCAAGGAGCTGCGGGTGCCTCTGTTCAGAAAGGATGCTCAAGAATAGCTGGAGTGGCATTAAAAGTGAAAAATAGAGTTTCTATTCAGTGTGGGCAGAGTGAATTCATGCCAGGGTGCCGTCCCCTCCCTCCCTCTGCGCAGGGTGCTGGCAGTGGCAGGAGCGGTGGTTGCAGCGAGCGCGCGGCGCTGCCCGTGCGTGGGGCGGTAGGCAGTGCGCGTCCGTGCCCGCACACAGAAAACAGGTCTGTGCGTATCGATACGTGTATGTGGCGAACAGACAGCTGTGTGCTCGCAGTATGCAATCTCTTCTCTACCAAATTGCGTTCAGGGCATTGCAGCGGCACGCGTGAGCATGGCGGAGGTGCAGTCGTGCTGGAGGAGGCCGGTCTGCCCTTTGGTTTATGATCTGTGCTGCGGCCGGGGGCTGTCAGCGCTGCGGGGGGGGGGGCGTGCGGCTGGGCTGGGCTCGGGGGTCCCTGCTGCGCCCAGGTCGGGGGACAGGCGGGACGGGGATGTTTCCACCCCGCAGGGTGAGGGGAAGGTGGTGAAGCGAGCAGCTGCCCTGAGGAGCCCCCAAACGCCCCCGGCCCCTCTCTCCTGTCCCTGATCCCGTCGTGTCTCCCTGCAGCACCGAGTGCTCCCGGGCAGGAGCGCGGCACCGCGGCGGCCACGCTGGGGTCGGGCTGGGCTTTGGCAGTCGTCCTTCCGTGAGCTGCTGGGACCGTTCTGCGCTAAAGCGAGTGGGGGCCAGGAGCCCTGAGCGGGAGGGGAGGCTGGGTCTCTGGGGCGGGGGGCCGCGGCGACCGCTCACTCGGGCCGGGGTGCGATGATGATGTTGCGGTAGCCCTTCACCCCCGCCAGCTTGTCGCTCTCGAAGTCCACCATCAGCTTGTGCAGCCCTGCCTGCTGCGGCACGAAGTCCAGCCTGAACCGGGCCTCCGCCTGCGGCTCCACGGGCTCCTCGCTGCAGGAGGGCAGGGGGTCAGTGGGGCAGCCCCTCTCCCTCCCGGCGACCCGCCACCCTCCCAGTGCCTGCAGGGACAGTGCTGTGGGACCCTGGGCGTGGCCAAGCCCCCTCCCCAGCGAGGCACGGGGCAGAGATGCTCTGAGTCCCCACGCCCTGCGGTGACCCGCACAGCCCCCGCTCCCGCTGTGCCCACAGCAGAGCCCAGCCATGGGGCTGCCCTCCCTGGGGGCTCCAGGTGCCAAAATCCACCCCTGCCCCGTTCCCAACGGCCAGGCTGGGTGAGGGGGGAAAAAGCTTACAGCTCCTTGATCTGCTGCCCATCAGTGAGGCCGGAGCCCTCCACCACGAACACGCAGTTGTTCAGGGGGGCTGCCAAGGGGTTCACCAGGCTGATCTCCGCCACCAGCTTCCGCTCCTGCATCGGCTCCCCTAAAACCTGCAAGCGGGAGAGGTTGGAGCCCCAGCACTGCCCTGCCTGCGGGCCCAGGGGCTGAGGCAGGTCCTTGGGGCTGCAGCCCCGCTCGCAGCTGCAGGAGCTGCTGCCCACGCCCCAGTGCTAGGGTCCCTGGGACCAACCCCCAGGGTGATGGCAGCAGCCCCCCGTCAATGGGAAATGTCCCCCCCGGCCTGCCTGGGACGGCGTGCTGAGCTCACCCTGATCCTGATCTCCGGGTTCTGGACGTAGATGTCCCTCATGGCCACGATGACGTTGCCGGTCTGGTACTCAGTCAGGAGAGCCACCACCTTGATGAGGTTGTCCTGGGTCAGGCTCTGCCCGTACTCCTCGTACAGCACGCGCAGGGGCACGCGCTCCTCTGCGGGGGGAAGCAGAGCAGGGTCAGGGTTCGTCCCCCTCCCCAGCCCAGCGCCCACAGCCCCGTGCAGGCACCCGGCTGCTCTGGGCTCCCCAGGAGCTTCTCCAGGCACCCTGCAAGGTCAGGGGAGTCTTGGGGGAGCTGGGGTCCCCCGGCACTGGGGAAGGGGCACCACAGGGTGGGCAGGCTGCTGGCTGGAGCCCCCACGAGTGAGCCTGCGCTTCCCCAAGAAAACGCATTATATGCAGCTGTCGGCGACCCCCGGCTCGCCGGCGTTTCCCAAGCGAGGCGCAGACACCTGCCGCCTCTCGCCGCGTGCCCAGCTGGGTCCGCGCAGCCCGGCCAGGGCTCAGAACCAGGTGAGGTCTCGGGGCGCAGGGGGGAAGGAGCCCCGACGCCGGGTCCCGCAGGGGCTTTGTCAGCCCTCACGGCCGGTGCCAGCAGTGGGAGGCAGCTGCCCTCGCTCAGCTCCGAGCGTTGTTTATCCCGCAGCCCCTCAGGGACTGGGCTGTCTGGTGCTGGAGGGGATGGAGGCTGAAGGCAACCAGCTGCAGAGCTGTCGGGAAGGATTCTGGAGAGGCTGTGACCACTGGAAGCGAAGCCTGGCATTCCCGGGGCAGGACTGGAGGTGCTGGAGCAGCGGCTGAGGCTGCGGGGAGCAGGACGGAACGGGACGGGCGCTGCTCCGGCTGGGCTCCCTATGCAGGCACAGGGTGTGGGGCTGCCCCACGGACCGGGGTCCAGGGAGTCCTGGGGTCTCCAGTCCAGGCTGGAGCTGGGGCAAGGAGCTTCAGGAGCTCGTAATTAAAGCCCCAGGGAAAATGATATTGGGTTAACTTGTGGATGGGAACGTTAAAGATCCTGCGAGTCTGCGGGCTGGACAACGCGCAGCCCCCCCGTCCCCCTCTGGCTCCGGAGCAGCGCTGGGGGCGCTGGAACCCGCCGGTGCCGACAGCGCGAGGGGGTGCGAGCAGAGGCGGCGAGGGTGGGCACGTTTCTTCCCTCAGCGCAGTTCAGTAATAGCAGAGCACCGAGCGCTGTTACGGGCCCTCTCAGGAGAGCGGATCTTGGCGCAGATTAAAAATCGGGCTGTTCCTGGATGGCAGATGTATTGCATCTCCCAGCCCTGAAGGGCCTGTGGAAAACTTGACATAAATCAAAACTCTTAATTACCACGTGGTAATGCTAATTTGTAACAAAGGCCAATGGAAGTTCACCGGGCCCTTGCCAGCGGAGCTGCGGTGAAACGCTGTGAGCCATCACACGTGCCCGGGGAGGAGACGCCGAGAGCTTCAGGCCGCTGTGACCGGGCTGGCTGACAACACCCAGCGCCGTCTGCGTCCCCCCAGCCTGGGACCCTGCTGTCGGAGCTGACCCGGGGTCAGTCCCGCTCTCCCTGCCTGTGGGAAAATCCTGCCGGAGAGACCGGCTGAGCTCGCTCGCTCCCTCGGCCCGACAGATGCAGCAGCAGTTTACTTTTGTCCCTCTCTAAATGTGTTTCCAGCCCCCTGCCTGAGCAGCATTCCTTATCCTTAAAACCCACGCTGGCAGACGAGTCAGGATGAAGCCCCACAGGAGTCATCGCCTGCCGAGCGGCCTGCGGGGCTGCCGATGGACAAACACCCCAGCACCGGCTGCGAACAGGGGCTCCTCTCTGGAAAGCTGCCAGCACGGAGCCCGGACCCGGTGGTGCTCCGTCCCGCCGGCTGCGGGGGCTGCCCCAGCCTCAGCCCCGCAGCCTCACTGCAGACCCCGGGGATGCAGCTGGACGCGGGAAAATCGCTGACCCCCAGCCCTCTCCCCGCTGCCGGCGGGTCTCCTACCTGCCTGGGGCGCGAGGGTGAGGTTCAGCAGGTCCTTCATGCCGCACTGCGGCCCCACGCTGCCCCTGTAGCTGGCGGTGCGAGCGCACAGCATCAGCCTGCAGACCCGCTCCGTGTCCGTGGCGTTGTTGATAACGGCGAAGACGTCGAAGTCGCAGCCGTTGTTTGCGCCCTCCGACAGCTTGATCCTCAGGTGCAGCCCCTCCTCCTCCTCCCTGACAGAGCTCATCTCGTGCTCTGCCTTCGCGAACACTTCTCTCTCCTTCTCAGACCCTGCGGAGCGTGGAAAGCCACGGTTCCCAGCGGGCTCGGGGAGAGCGCGGTCCGGGCTGTTTTGCCCTGGTCCCCGGAGCCCTCCTGGTGCAGCTGCTGCATTAATTTCTCGTTTCCCCACTCCGTTTCCCAACAGCCGCCCCTCCTGGGGTGCCTGCGCCCCGCTGCTGCCCGTACCCTCGGGGTACTTGTAGGTGTGGGTGATGTCCTCCCTGCTGTCCCTGCCCACGCTCTTGGTGCTGATGCTCTTCCCCACGACCGAGGAGTGCGTGCTCTTCTTCTCCGAGCCGTCGGGTTTCACCACCCAGTACACCACGTCGGCGTTCACCTCCGCGAAGATGAAGGGGATGTCGTACTTCAGCTGCAGGTCACCCTCCCTGATGGCTGTGACAGGGGCCGGCCCGCAGCAGAAAACCCCTGGGGGGAGCGGAGCCACCGTCACTGCCCGGGGCTCTGCCGCCGCGGGGGCGAGATGTGGCTGCCGCGGGGGGAGCCGGTGCCACGCTCAGGGCGCGGGGCAGGACGGAGCACCTGCGCGGTGCGCGCCGTACCTTCGCTCTTCTCCTGGGGCGTTGGGTCCAGCACCTGCCACCCATCGTAGCCGGGCGCCAGGTCTGGACGGGTCATCCAGGACTCCACCCAGCAGTGGAAGTTCCTGCAAGGGAAGGGATGTGGGGGCCTCAGCCTTCCCCAGCGCCCGCCGGGCTGCGGGGAGGAGCTGGGGGGCGTCCCGCCGTGCACTCACCAGATCATGTCCCGGGAGGGCCGGTCCTCGTTGCCCACCTCGCTGAGGTAGCGGTCGATGACCAGGTTGCCGTTGGTGTCGTGGGCCGAGTTGTAGTTGGTCACCACCCGGCTGGGGACCCCCAGGCACCGCAGGACTGCGGGGAGGCAGGGCAGGGTGAGACGGGGGGCCCCGCGCCAGGGGTCCTGGTCTGCACAGCTCCCGTCCTTCCCGCGCCCCACAGCTGTGCCCCACAGCCATGCCCCCCAGAGCCGTGCCTGGGGACTGATCCCCTGGACGAGGCAGCTCCTGGGCTGCCGTGGGGCTCGGCGTGCTGCGGGCGAGGGGGCGGCGGGCGGTGCTGGCAGAGCCGGGCTGTGATACCGCGGCAGGAAAACGGCACAGCAGCGGCTGCGGTGCTTTGAGGGAGCACACGGGCGGCCGCACGCCACAGCCTCGCATTTTGTCTCACGGCTGCCCGTACTGCGAGCAGAGCTCCCCGGGGAACGTGGAGGGAGCGCTCCAAAGGCAGGCCATGAGCTTCTGGGAGCCGCAGAAAAGTCGCTTCAGCTTTCTGCCATTCCTCTCCTCTAAAAAGTGCCCCATCTGTCCATGATAAATAAACGCACGCGCGCAGCCCTGCAAGCGAGGTGTTCTTGAGGTGAAACTGTGCAAGCGTGTGTGCACTGAAGAGAAACAGATCTGGAATTTTTTTGTTTTCTCTTTGCCCCAGCTCAGCTGCCCTGGTGGCAGTGGAATTATTTTGATCTCATGGCTTTTTTGCAAACTTGACCCCAAAGCCACTTTCCTTCTGCTCCGTGGATCCAGCCCCTCCCCTCACAAGCCAGAGCCCTTTTTCTGTCATTTTTCCCCTCCATTTCCTGACGAACTAGAATAGCAGGGAGCTTAGTTGCTAAGCAATCATTGCAGGCTGATTGTAATCAGCCCCAGCACTTCCCTCCTGCTGCAGCACCGGGAGCGCGCGGAGGGCAGGGGGCTGCGGTGGGACATGGGTGACCCCGTGGAAGCAGGGACGGGAGACCCACTCTCACCAGTACACGCCACAGCAGCGAAAACCCAGCACTGGCCGTACTTGACCGGTTGGCACCCGAACTTCTGCCACCTCCTGAGAATATCCACGCTGCCAATCCAGGACAGGGGGCTCATCCCGTCTTCGTAACAGTTATCCCACCGCCCCGCCAGCACCCCCCGGTCCTCGTCGTTACAGTTCACCTGTGACACGACGAGAGGGGACACGATGGTGGGAGAAGGCTGGCGAGGGGGGGAAAGCCAGCTCACACCGCAGCCGTCCTGGAGCGGTGCAAGAGCTCGCCAGGATGCACAGCTAGGAGAGCGGGTGAATGGAGAGGCTGTAATTGGGATGCGCTAATTGAGGATGGCTTTAGAAATTCACGCCTGGAATTTCGCTCATGGCACATCCCTGCCTCTGCTGTTTGTCTCCTTTTAAAAGGATCTGCGATGGAGCAGTCGCAGGGATGAGAAACCTCGGCGGGACTCACCATGGCGCTCACCACCCTGCCGATGTACACAGGGTCGTTGCGGCGGGAGCAGTCCCGGTTCTGGTCCCTCAGGAATTTGGGGTTCATGTCCAGCAGCTTGAGGCAGATGGACAAGACGTCATCCTCGAACTGGTGCGGAGGGGAGAGAGGTGTGTGAGTGCCGACGGGCACGGGGGCTCTGCCGCCCTGGTCCTCACTCCCTGCACCGCTGCCAGGCACGCGGGGGTCACGTAGCCCCCCGAGCGACGTTCCCCCCGGTTTGTGCTGCTGTGATGAGGGGTGAGCTCCTGCCCTCGCGCCGGGGCCAGATCCTGCTTCCTGCAGCCGCCGCTGCGCAGGGGTCAGGCGCTGACCTCCGGGAAAACCACCTATTTCCCATCACCGGCTGAGTCACAGCCCTTCCCCGAATTGAGGCACGGATCCCGCCAGGGCCACGGACACCCCCGCTCCTGCCGGCCCCGCAGCCCCTCCGGGTCAGCCCGGAGCTCGGGGGCGGCTGGGGCTCACCCTGCGCTGGGGCTGCGGCTCGGGGCGCGGGCGCTGCCTTATCGGCGCAGCCGGCACGGTGCCGGGAGCGCGTTATCGGGGCCGGCTCCCAGCACAGCATGGCCACCCCGATTAGGGATCTTTGTTCGTTTGTCCCACAGCTGTGTGGCGGGGCCACATCCTCCCCGAGGCGCTGGCTGCGTTTGGGGTGCACGTTTGGGGGCACGCACGTGGCTGCACCGGCCGGGGGTCCCGGGGGTCCCGTTCCGCTCACCTGGCCGAAGTTCCAGGGGGTGGAGGTGATGTAGTCGCGGGTGCCCTGGTAGATGAGGCCCTGCTGTGACAGCACGTACTCGCGGCGCTCGTCCTCGTCCCGCAGGAAAACCGCGTCCTCTGCAGGGAAAGCGAGAGGTGGGGAGGGGGCTGCGCCCTGGCCCTGCTCAGGGCCCCCCTGCCCCGGGGTCGGATCTGGTGGGAAAGCCCCCCATCAGGGGCTGGAACCGCTCCCATTGGAAAAGGCTGCTGGAGAACTTCCACCCAGTTTGATTTGTGCTGATGGGAAATTCTCAGCGGGTTGTGGTTTTCTTCTCCCGCCTTTCTCATTTCTCTCTTTCTTTCCCCCGTTTGTTTTACGGAGTCTCTCCTCCGGGACGGGAAGCCGCCCTGCTGGGAGAGGCGAGCAGCGGGAACGGGCAGCGCCGGCTGCCATCGCAGCTGAGCCCCTTTCGCTCGCGCGGCAGTTACTACTGGGAGAATCGCTATTGACTGGGAATGTTTTCGGAAAAAACCCAACAAACACATCCTCAGCGCCAGCGCTTGGCACAGCCCCGGGCGAGCAGAGCTTCCTAAAGCCCCTTATCTCGGCGGAGCCAGCGCCGAGCGTCCGGGATTCGGAGAATCGGCCGTTTCAGCCCCGGTCTGGCGGGGGGAGCGGGGCACACGGGGACGCAGGTGGAGGAAAATCCCGGCTGGGGTTTGCCCAGGGGTCAAACTCTGCCGCGCGGAGCCCCCCCTTCTCTGTCAGGTTGCCCAGATTTCACTGGGACAGTAACACCGGGGGAGCACCCAGGGCTGGGCCAGGTGGGGCGATTAATTAGGGGCAATTAATTAGGGGTACTTAGGGGCTTTTCCTCTGCCTGCTGCCTAGTCAGGAGTCGGTGCCAGGGCTGCCCAGGGCTTCACACCAGTGGCACAGAGGTGAGCGCTGGGGGCTCAGCCTGGTTGGGGTGCTGGGAATTCGGGGTGCTGGCTGAGGGGCTGTGTGTGTCCTGGGGTGGGGGGGACAGTGCTCGCAGCCCAGCCTGTTGTGGGGACCATGTGGAGGTGGAAGTGAAGTGGGGATCTGTGCTCGGGGCACCTGGGCTCCGCAGGGGTGTGAGACCTGTGGGATGCGCTGCCCCGGCAGAACAGGGGGGGCTCGTGCTTGCGCTCGTCTTGCCCGGGAGCCCCTGGCTGTGCGAGGGTGAGAGCCTCACCTGGGTGCCAGGCGTTGAAGAGCAGGACGAAGTGCCCGAGGTGGTAGCTGCTGCCCTGCAAGTCGGTGGAGATCTCCAGGGTCAGGCTGTAGCAGCCGACGCAGGCACTGGGCGGGGAGCAGAGCGAGATGGAGATGGAGTCCCCATCCTGCTGCTGGACCACGGCGCTCCAGCCCCCTTCCTCCGGGAAGTCGGTCACAGCAAAGTGGGACTTGGTTCCCGAGGTCTCGATGGGGCAGGGCCCTGCCAAGGAGGAGCACGTCAGCCCCAGGAGCCCATGCCAGAGGGCTGCCCCCCAAGTGCCTCGCTGTGGTTTGGTGCACTCTGCCCCATGGCACCTGCCTGGACCTCAGCTCCTGCAACCCTGACAGTTCGCAGTTCGGTGTACGGGGTACTGGGGGTCAGGGCAGCCCAGTGCAGCTCAGGCAGGTCCCTCCCTGTTTGCGAAGGGGCAGGATGGAGGGACTGCCCCACGGGGGGCCTAGAGCCAGGAGAGCGGAGGGGGTGCCCACCCCGGGGCTGTGTCCCCTCCCTTGAGCTGCACCCGCTCCCACCTCTGCTTGGAGTGGAGCCACCAAGCCCCTGTGCCCACGCAGCTGGGTCCTGCTGCAACGTGCAGCATGGGGGTCCCGCAGAGCCCGGCTGCCAGCGCCAGGCTGCTCTCAGCCCGAGCCCCACTACGTGCGTGTGACCTCAGACACTGGCGTGAGCCTCCCACGGTCAGCGATTACATCAGTGGCCGTGGTGCATGTGCCGAGGACGGCGTGATCCCAGCCGAGCGCGTGGCTGTGTCCAAGCCACCTGCTCCGAGCTGGCTCCCAACACCGCTCCTCCGCAGAGCGGCGACGCCCAGCCCCGGCCAAGCGTGGCTCTGTGCGATGCTGGTGCCCAGGCAGGGCCGGCCGGTGCAGCGGTGCCGCTGCGGTCCACTCCCCGTGCTGGAAGCACAGCCTCAGGCTGGGCTGCTGCCAGCCTTGGCCCGCAGCGTGGGCAGGACACCAGGCGAGTCACCAAAAATACTCATGAACTCATGAGAGTGACACAGTTTCTCCTCTCTGTCCTTTGGGGAGGCTGGGCTGAGCTGACCACATCCTCTTGGCAAGGGCCGGCCAGCCTCCTCCTCCTCCTCCTCCCTGTCTGCAAAACCTGCAGCATCCCTCCGGGCACCTGCGCAGGGCTCTCCAAACTCTCCTGCTTTGAAAATACGGCTGCTATTTTTGCACGGACCCGTTCCCCTCTCTCCTGCCGGAGGCGGCACGTAGCCCCTCTTTATGCCACCAGCGGCAGCTTGTGCCTTTGTCCTGGGGGGCTGTGCTGGGGGCCTTCTTGCTTGCAAAGCCAGCCTGGGGTCGCCCAGCGTGCAGCAAGACCTTGTGACAACCCCGTGGGACCCCCGCCACGGCTGCCTTGGGACTGGGGAGCTGCCAGTTAGGGTGAAGCTGTGGGACGCTGGGTTTGTGTTGTCACCCTGCAGCAGGATCAGAGCTTTGTGGGGAGAAGCATTTTGCCCTGCAAGGAAACCAGGCTGCAGTTTCACTTTGAGTTGTGGCCTGGCTGACTCAGCAGGACGCTGCAGCCCCGAAGTAACTCTGACAAAGAAAGAATTTCCTCTGGCTTTGCTCCAAGCCGGCAGGGGCCGAGCCCCTGTGCAGTGGCTGTGCCTGGCTCCGGCCATGGGAGCGATGTCCCCATCCCTGTTCCCCTCCCTGCAGCGGCTCTCCCTGGGGCTGCAGCAGCTGTGGGAGAAGCCCTCGGTGCGGGATCCTGTCGGATGCTGTGCCTGGTTCCTGTGGACAGGCTATGGCTGCTCGGTGGGAACATTTCTGTTCTCTGGGGTTTGCGCTTCCTGAGCAAACCCTGCTCCAGGGATGTCGGAGCACTGGGGGCAGGGGTGCCTGGGTGAAAGGACCATGGGCAGAAGCACAGTGAAACCCCGGGGTGAAAGGATTCACCTCTGTGGGTGTTTGTCAGAAGGGGGAGAGGCGCGGGCGGGTTCCCAGGCTGCAGCCAAGGCATTTCCCGGTGAGCTGGCCCGAGGCTGGCTCGGCCGCGGGGAGGAAGAGGTGGTGGCAGGTTTTTTGTTTCACTGCTTCCCTTCAGCTCTTGTTACGGAGCTGTTTCTACCTTTCCCTCCCCCTTGGTATAAAAGCTGAGTGCAGCTCCAGCCTGGGACAGGGGGACTGCGCGCTGTGGGGTGGGTGCTGGGATGCAGCCCCCGCCGGAGCGAGGGGTGGGCGTGGGGCAGGAAGCACTCACCCGTCTCGACGTTGAAGGCGAGTTTGTCCACCCCCTCCTCGTAGCCCTTGCCTGAGAAGCACAGGGTGATGGTGAAGGGCTGCCCTCGCCGCACCACCAGCTGCTGGCAGCCCATCTCCGCCGTCCGGTGCTCCCGCCCGTTCTGCTCGCGCTGCAGGTCCCACGTCTCCAGCACCAGATCTGCGGAGGCAGCCGTGCGTTCAGCTCTCCCCTCTGCCACGTGTGTTTTGGCAGAAGGGACCGCTCTTCCCCCCGCCCCGAGCCCTGGGTTTTTGGATGTCAGCACCGGGGTTTGGCTGCCCCATCCCCCCCGGTGCAGCCCTGGGTGCTGCGGCCATGCTGCACTCTGAGCGTGGCTCCCGGGAGGCTCTGCGGGCTGGGCCTGCGTTGTGCGCTGCAGGGGCAGGGGTCTGGCACCGGAGTGCTGCCCTCCTGACTGGACTGTGCTGTATTTCTCGTACTGTGGTGCTGCCAGCGCTGTGCCAGGTCTGCAGCTCACGGCATCCAGCGCTGGAGCAGCGCCCGGGGCTCACCTCTGCTGTCTGGGCGGTGTGGGGCTGGGGTTTGCTGTGTGCCCCCACCCCAAACCAGTGTCCCTGACCGCCCAGAATGCTGGGGATGGCCCTGTGCCTCAGCCAGGCCGAGGGCGGCTCTCTGGGCAGCTCTGCTGCGCCAGGACTGCTGACAAACTGGAGAGACCGGGCGTAAACTTGGTGACAAAGATTCCCCGGCCTGGGGCCTCTGCTGATGCAGGCAGGGCTGCGTGCCGAAACAGCCAGCGGCCGTGTCCCCGCCACCCTGGGTGTTGCGCTGGAGCGATGCGATAGCGTTCATTGTCGCTCGGGGTCAGTGACCCCCGGATGCTCTGCTGACAGACGGGTGGGTTGCCAGAGTGAGCAAAAGCATTTGGTGCAGGAGGGCGTGGGGCGAGCTCGGTGTGGGCTGGGGTGGCTCAGAGGGGCAGTGCTGAACTCGCCACCCTTGTGCTGCCACTCTCCCTGCCTCTGCCCTTCCTGGGGCTTGTGTGCCAGCAGCGGTGGCCACCGAGCCCTCCTTGGGCCGGGGCCGGATGGAAAGGGCTGGCGCCGAGCTCGCCGTTCCCAGAGCTCGACGGAAACCCCGCTGCCGGCTCTGCGGGCGTGGGGACCCGCGGTGGCACCCGCGGGCGGGGGCCGGGCTCCCGGCGCCCTGCCAGAGCCGCTGCGGACGGGCTGGGGCGAGGTGCCCCGGGAGTGGGATGAGCGCAGAAGGGTCCTTTCCCTCACCGCCTCCCCCTCGTAAGCAGGAGCGCGGCTCCGTGCTGCAGCGCACGGCCCGTGCCCGCGCCAGCCTCGCCGGCACCGAGCCAGGCTGCTCTTTGTCCCGCTCACCCGGGGTTACTGTCCGCAGTGGATTTAGCAAGAAGTGGCGTTTTCCAAAGCGCGGGTGCCTCTCCCGAGCTGAGGGGGGCAGGGAGGGGGCTGCGGTGCTGCCAGGGCGCGCAGGTGGCAGCGGCGTCGCAGGCCCGGGGGCGCAGCTTCGTGCCGAGCGCTGCCGGTGCCGGTGCCCGACCCGAGGGACCCGCGGTGCCGGCAGCCCGGTGAGCGGCGGGGGCTGCGGGGCAGAGCGATGGCGGCTCACCCGCGGGGCTCCGCGCCCATGGGTGGCACACGG
>WHYT01016981.1:272202-294009 GCA_009806455.1 Tetrax tetrax
GGGCTGCGCCCTGCCAACGCGCGGAGCGGACCCCACGCGAGACCCCGCTGTCCCCGGCTCGCTCGCCGCTGGTTTCCTCCTTCCCGTCACCGCCCCGCGCTGGAGCTCCCCTGGCACCAGGGAGCGGGTAACGGGGCGACCCCAGCCGGGGGTGGGGGGGGGGTGTGTGCCGTCCTGCGGTCTCACCTTCAGCCATGGTGCTCCGGTCCCGGTCCCCGTCCCTGTCCTGAGGAGCGGCCCCTCGCCCGCCCCGTTTATAGCGCGCACCCCCCCCGCGGCCGGGGCGGCGGAGGGAAGAAAGGGAAAGCAGAGTTCCCGGAACGGGACGGGTTTCGGTCCCACCTATTTGAAACCACCATCTCCCCAAAAATAAAAAAAAAACACGCCGTCGGGGCTCGGCTCCAGCTTGGCAGCCCCCCCCGCGCTGGGACTGAGAGTGCCGCGGGGGGGGGAACCAAAAAAAAACCAAAACCCCACTGGAGGGAGGAGGTGGTTATGCAGTCCATGCAATCCACACCGAGGTGCCAAAACTCGGGAATGCTTTGTCCTTATAAAGTTTTCTTCCCCCAGCCTTATCTATGTGCCCAGCGTTCCTGCCAAGGGCTGCGGGGGCCCGCGGCGGCCCCTGCCCGGAAACGCGGCCCCCGGAGACGGAGCGGCCGAGGGGAAGGCATGCTGGAGTCCCTGCTGTTAGAGGGACAGCGTGCTGGAATCCTTGCTGTTTGCTCTGGGAATGTGCGCGGAGCGGGGACCCGTGCTCTCCCTTGCCCCGCGCACCGGGGTCTCCGGCCCCATGGGGCTGCCAGCGGCGCTGCCGGAGGTAGGGTGCCCTGTCCTGCCCCTCCATGTGCACCCCAAGGGTGACCCAACACACTCAGGACCGCCTAGCAGGAGCAGAGACCCCCACGCCTCCACGGGGTCTTGGGGTTTGGGCATGCCCGCCGTACCCACGGGCAGCGTGGCTTGTGGTGAGCAGGGTGTTGAGAAGTTTTGCCTCTGGAGCGGGCTTTGTGCAGTTACTGGGTTTTCTCCACATGATTTAAGCTGACCAGTGCTCACACCAAGCGTGAGTTTTGTGTGTGGTGCCTCTCACCAACCCTTTGCCTGGCCCTCAGCTGGGCGCAGGACGCTGCAGCCTCTGTGCAGGCTGGAAACCCTCCTCAGCCTGGCGGGTCCCCTCCCGTTCCCCCCAAGCCCGGGAGGTTTGGTGGTGGGCGCATTGCTCTGGGGCTGCTGTGGGTAACGAGGACTTTCCTGTGGACAGCGGCGTCTGGAGAGGGGCTGGGGTCCGTTCCTGGGTGTGCTCCATGGGTGTACCCGCACACGGGCTGTGCCCTGGTAAAGCCCCTTGTCCCGGGCTCTCCCCGTGTGCCCTGTCCGGGTCATACAGCTGGGCCCGCCCTCGGCACAGACGGTGTCACAGCAAGGTTTGGGCACGCCGAGAGCAGGTACCCATGAGCCAGGGACCCTCAGTGCGGCTGGGCCCCGGCCCTGCCATGGGGGGCACACGGCTGGTTCTGCAGCAGCGCGGCACTGTGCTCCCTGTGCAGCAGTGTCCCCAGCGAAGGAGCTGAGCCCCCTCCCTCAGCACCATCCGTGGCGGAGGTGGGAGGGGGGTTAGAGCCGGCACAGCAAATCCTTGCTGAGGGAAAGCTCGGGACAGCTGGTTTTACTGGAGGCTGTCCGTGCCCCACTCCACATGCGAGCGCAGGCTGGGGCACCTCGCCAGGCGCACAGCTGGTGTCAGCATGGCCCTTCTCACCCCGCAGCCGCTAACGCAGCGGAGTGCCCACCTCATCGCGGGGTGTATGGCCCCTGCCTACTGGGATTTGCCACGGGGTCCTGCTCTCCTTGCTCAGGCTCAGGAGAAGCCTCTGAAAATGCCGTCCTCTTCGTCCTCCCAGACCCCTCGGCGTCGACAGAGCTGGGTTGAGCTGTTCCCACGGGTGCAGGGAGGGGTTACTGGGGGTGAGGGTCCTGGGGGCACAGGGGCACAGGAATCCCCCTGCCCTGCCAAGCTGCTGCAGGGCCGGGGCTGAGCCAGCAGCAGTGGGACCCCCAGCCCCTCCAGCAGCTGTTTTTGCGTGCCCTGAGCTGACCCAGCTGCCAGGGCTGCTTCCTGGGCGCCCGAGCCATCGGCGGTGACATGTGAGCGTGTTTGGGCTCAGATGCCTGACTCTGCCCGTACAAGCCCGCTCTTCCTCCCTCACCCTCCGTGAACTGCAGATGCACTTGCAGCCCGAGCTCTTGCGGTCAGGATGCGTTTAATTTGCTTGGGGTAACGTGTGGCAAAGGGCCCATGATGGCACTGTGCTGCAGAGCAACGGGAATAGACTGCTGCTCGGCTCGGAAGCCAGAGCGGTTTGTCGCGGTGAGGGGCGTTGGTGTGGTTGGGGTGCGTGGGGCCAGGCGAGCCGGGCTGTGCGGGGCTGGTCCGGCTGCCAGGATGGATTTGTCTGGTTTTCTGGCTGAGCACGCAGTGGGAAGGACTGGCGGCGTCTGTCCCTGCTCCGGTGCCTCTGAGTGCCCGGTGTCCCCAAGGCTGTCCGGGGAGCCCCGGCCGTGGTCCCGGTATCGAGAGGAATCCTCCCTTGTTTCCGACTTCAGCGCCCGCTTTGCTCACCACCACGCGTTGTGGAGGCATCCGTCTGCCCCAGCCCTGGAAAATGCGGCACACAGAAGGGCAGCCACAGTGATGGCATTATCTTTGCTCTCTTTACCAAGTCAAGGTTGCATTAAGAGGTTTGTTTGCATCGCTGGATGCCCAAAATAGTTCCGAATTTGCTGAAGGTGTTCGGCGGAGGATTGCGACATCCTCACGCCTACCCCGGCCCTGGCGCTGCTTCAAAGCCTGGCTCCTCGCCTCCCGGTCTGTTTGCTGTCCCGGGCGTGTGCCGGGCAGGCGACTGCGCCCGCGCTCCCTGGCTCAGGCTCCTGTGAAGGCGGATAAACAAGCCCTGAAAAGGGCCAGTGTCTCCCTTCCCGCGCCCTGGTAACTTGTCAACCGCCTTCCGACAGATCTGCCCGGCCTCGCCTCCCGCCCCGGGGTGTTCCCCGAAGCGCAGCCCTTGGCAGAGGGCCGGGGGTGCTCCGTCTGCTCCCCGCCTCGCACAGCATCATCCCTGCCCCGTGCTGGGGTGGGGGGTCCGGAAAGGGGGTGGCAGGGTGGGATGTGGCTTTGGGAAAAGGCTAAAGGGTGAGAGTGTTTGATGCCTGTGATGATGGGGCCAGCGGGAGCGTTTGTGGCTGAGTGTGGGGATCCTGGTACGTAGGACACGGCAGTTATCCCTCGCGCACCGGAGGTGGAGAGGAGCTCTGATCTGCAAGCACGGAAAAATACGTCGAAAGTTGGGGGGAAAAACGTGTGGCTGCTCCGTACCTGGTGGGGACCGAGGGGCTGGCGGTCACTGGGGCAGCTCCGGGGTTGGGCACTGCACCAGGGTTCCTGTGGGGCTTCGGGAGCCGGCACGAAGGGGTCTTGTGCCTGGCAGCAGGCAGTGCCGGCGGGGCAGGAGCGGGCAGCTCCTCTGCACGGAGAAGCGGCTGTTCCAAGGGAAAGCAGATGGGCTTTCTGCCTGGCCCCGCAGCGCCAGGGAGCCTGACTGAGCCAGTGTCACAGCCGTGGGGCATCCCGGCGGTCGCAAGGCGGGAGGAGGGATGCGCCGTGTGCCAGTGGCCTTGGACTTGGTCCTGGGCTCAGGCTGTGGGCACTCACTGAGCCAGAGGCTGTTACGGAGAAGCGCGGAGGGGCGAGCCAGCCAACTGATAACAGCTTCTCCAGAGAGCCCAGGGCAGGGCTCTCCAGCCCACTGCGTAAGGGGGGTTATGTCACTGTCTTTGTTCGTAGGCTGAGTCCGTGTTTTTATCTAAAAAAATGGAAAACCACAAATCTCTAGTGCGTCTCTGGATTCATGAGCTCAGCGGTGGGGTGGGAGGGGGCTGCCCTGGCAGGGGCGATGGCGATGGCTGCTCCAGCCATGTCCGGGCTTTGCCGGCTGCTGGTCCCAGGCTGGTCTTGCGGCACAGGAGGGTGGGCTGCGGGGCTGTGCAGGACAGACCCGGGTCCGTGGGAGACGTGAGCGGGCCCGTGGTGTTTTGCAATCTGAACCGGTTGAACACACTGCGAGCTGCATTCCGGCATCCCAATGTCATTTCCCAGCAGCGTGCTGGAACCCCCCCAGCTCGCAGGGTGTCTGCTCCTCCAAGGGGCCTCTCCCCGCGGATCCTGCAGACGGGCTCCAGCGGGGCTGGGGGGGAACAAGCGGGGTCCGCGCTCCCCGCCATGGCTTTGGTGCGCAGCGTGGTTGTGCTGCTCTGGGTGCGGGCGCCCAGACCGAAACGCCCGCAGCCCCGTGGTTCCCCCAGACCCGCACTGAGCACTGCACTACCCCCGCGCAGGGGGTCGCCTGCTCCTGTCTGTCCCCTCCACAGGTTCCCGGGGGTGGGTGCTCGCAGACCCCTGGGCGAGCACCAGCACGCTCCCCTTTCCCAGCAGGCCCTCGGGATGGGGCACAGCTGGGATTTTGGAAGGCACAGCTGCGCTGGCATTGCCCTAGCCAGCTCGGGCCAGACTGGAGTCACGCTCAGGTCTCAGACTTCAACCCTTTGCCGTTATCTTTCACCCTTCCTGTTTTCCTTTGATATTGTTTGTTTTTTCATTTTTTTATGGCCGTCTCAGCTTGATGAGAGGAGTTTGCTCTGCCGGAGCGGGAGCCTGGAGATAACAAAGCTGCTTTGGGACATCTCTGCTCGCAGCCACCTCCAAACCCTCATGGAGCCGAGGATGGAGCTGCTGGCTTTGTGTTGTGGTTCAGCTTCCCCTTGCATTACGGGTTCCCTCAGTGTTTGCCTGCTGAAACTGGACCTGGTACTGCCATTGTCCCCTGGGAGGGGGGCAGGCTGCGTTTGCTCTGCAGCGTGGGCCGAGTCCCCATCCTGTGCCTCGTCGCGCCCGTGGCTGTTTGCGGCCAAGCCCGAACGCTGACGGCTGCTGCTGTAACGGGAAGGGGCCCGTGGCAGCTCTGCTGGCAGCAGAACTGCTGGGGGTCCCATCCGGGGGGGTTGTGTTGTCCCACTTGCGGTTGTCCCTGCACTGTTGCCTTGCCCATCGTCCACGCCTTGCTCCTTGCCTGGGATGGGGGCACAGCCGCGGCGCTGGTTGGGAGCTTCACAGCCCCGGTGCCTCTTGCCCTGCCTGCTTCTTCCTTCCTCCTCCCTCCATCTCGCTGTGGTCGATCGCTCGATGTCTCCTGCCCCGCAGTCTGTGGGGCAGGGCTTGATGGGCACTGGGCAGTGAGGAGGAGGAGGATGAGCGCAGTTGCTGACCTCGGCCAGAGCTCCCTGTGCGGTGCCCACCCGGGTACCAGCTGCTGTGAGCTGGGGGCGAGGACCCGCGGGGGCACCGCTGCTCGGGGGAAGAGGAGGGTGCTCCTGGCCCGGGGCTGGGGTCCCTGCCTGACCTGCGGCCCCTCTGTGTCTCCAGGCTGGTTTTGTTGTCTTCTGCATCGAACACTTGTTATTTCAGACAGACGCATTTCTCTGGGCCTCACTGGCACTGTCCTCCGCAGGCTGGGCTGCCCGCAGTGCCCTGCGCCCCGGCACCGCCGGACCCCCGCCAGCCCGTGACTGATGATTCTGCCATTTCATGGGTGGGAGAGAGACATTGATTAACTCCTGCGCTTGCCTTTCTGGAAAGGTTATAGCTTAATTGGTCAGGCTTGGAGCCATAAATCACGTGATGAAGAATCAGTGGAGATAAGAAAATTTTTGCAGAATATTGCAAACACACTTTTGTGTAGGAGGCATCCAGCTGTGCCCACCCAGATGTGGGGGCTGCGGGCAGCCGAGAGTGCAGGGCTCCTCCGAGGAAATAGTTCACCCTGCGGCGAGGCGCCGGAAATTCTCCCTTCTGTTGTCAGTCAATCTCAGGATTTGCAAAATATCCTTTTTATTTTGGAAAGAGAAAAACAACAGGAAAGCCATTGTTTGCTTTATTCATAAGAATCTGAATTCCATCTGTTCTGGAAGGTGATTCTGGTGCTCCGTGGGAAGAACCGAAACCAAAAGTTTAGCAAGCCCTGACTCTTTCCTAGCCGAGGCAGGCGGTGGGGGAGGCAGAAAAAGGCTCGTCCCACCGGGGCCAAGGAGAGCGGAGCGACGGCTGCGCCTTCCCGCCCCGGGGACGCCGGCTGGTTTGGGTCTCCCAGCGCCGCAGGTGCTCCCGCAGGGCACGGACGTGGGCAAAGGCAAATGGGCCAACACTGGCCCAGCCCAGGGGTCCCTGTGGCCACGGATGCCCCTGGCACGCACCAGCACTGCTGGCCAGGCGCTCAGAGCAGGCAGGGAATGGCGTCCCAGACGTGGAGCATTTATTATTCATGTCAGTAATTATCTCTTCCCTGATTCTCCCCAGCATTTTATTGAGGAGGGAGGATGTTCGCATGAGGAATCTCAAAGCTGGGCTGCAGACATCCCTGTTACTGCTGCCGCTGCTCAAAACCAGCAATTTAGAAAACGTTCCTGACTCTCTGGGTTTGCCTGGCCCTGGCTCCCTGCTGTCAGACCCCCGTGGGGACATGCAGCGAAAGGGGGGCCTGGTATGGCTGCAGGCATCCCCCCGGCTGCGAGATCCGTGCCTCCTGGGATCTGTCTTGACTCCTCTCCCAGCTGCTGGGCACTTGCTTTGCCTGGGTTTATTTTGGGACGGCCCGTCCCCTCCCAGCCTGCCCAGAGCGGAGACCCGCTGTCCTGGCCAGGGCGAGCTCTGACCCCCCGAGCCCGGCCCCCCGGGATGGGGATGAGGGCTGCTCCCTGGCTCAGCCTGAGCCCTGCTGCCAAAATCTCTCCGGGCAAAGTTGAGACACAGAAACTGGCACTGCTCCGTCTGCGATGACAGAGCGGCAGCGCAGACCTGAGCGCCTTTTCGAAGGGTTCCGGGAAGCCGGCTGTTTAAACACAGGTGAGAGAAACGCAAAAGGGCAATGATGTGCGCGGCGCTCGTGGCCCGCGCACGCTCCGCCGTTCCCAAGGGAGATGAGTAACGCAGGCGGCGTGTCCAGCCGCCAAGGTGCCGGCGTGACCCGGAGAGAGGAATCTGTCAGGCCGGGCTTCAAACGCTTTTGGGGGTACAAGAGATTTTTGGCTCTTGCAATGGGCTGGGCACTGTCCAGGTGGCCTGGGCGCTGGCTGGCCGTGTGCGTGGGGCCGGGGAGTGGGCACGCTGGGTGTGCTGGCACGGGGACAGCCGGCCGTGGATGGCTTGCGGTGACGACAGGGCAGGGGGAGGCACGTTGTCTGTTCCTTCTCCGGAGTGACACACTACACCAGCTCTGCACTAAGGGGATTTCTGGAGCCCTTTAAAGGCGGCGCAGGGCACGGGCAAGTACCGTAACGTGAAGAGGTGGGAAAAGTGTCCTGGCTGGGGCGACCTCGGTGAGGTTTGGGATGTGGCATTGGCTGGAGAACAGAGCAAAGCCGGCTGGGTTCACCCAGGACGGGCTGTGCAGACCTCCCCTGGTGCCTCGCCGTGACAATGGCTTTTAAACCAAAAGGAATGGGACAGGGTCGGCTACTGGGATTGCCCAAGGCAGCTGCTGGGGGAGTCAGCGTCTGAGCTGGAGGAGATGAAGCTGAAAGAGCTGTAAGAAGTAAAGAGCAGACATTGGTGGGACTGGAGAAGCGGTGGGCAGGAGGTCCCAGGGTAGGAGGCTGGGATCCGTCTTCGTTAACACTGCGGTTAATGACCTGGGCAGGAGGAATGCGGCGGCAGGCGGCTGGGACCGCAGCCTCAGGAGAGGAGCTCGGAGGGGCTCGGCTCGGGGCTCTGGCACAAACAGGGCTGGGGGTGCGAGCACTGTGCACGAACGCCGGGCTGGGCAGGCGCCCTTCGCCGAGGCGCAGTGTGGTGCGGGGCCGGGGCCGGGAGGAGGAGAGTGGTTTTTGGAACGGCTCCTCTGTGAGACATTGTGGTTTTTTAGGCTGTCTCTTCATTAGCTGACGATGTGGCTGGGATGGCGGGTGGCGCAGCGCCCTGGCCCAGACAGCCCATCCCCACCCGGCTTCACCCGCTCCCAGGTGCCCAAACGCGCAGCACGGCTCAGCGGGACACATCTGCGGGGACGGGATCCCCAGGGACCCCAGCCGCTTCAGGCGGCGATTGGTGAGGTGACACCCAGCTCAGCCAGGTCCCCGAGGCTTTGGGACAGCGTTCCCAACAAGCGGGGAGGCTGGGCACGACCACACCACCCTCGCCCCCGTACCGGGAGGGGACAGGATGGGGGTGAGAACTGGAGACAGAGGCATTTCTTTAAACCTGAGGAAAAGGAGAGGGACTCACGGCAGTGGGGCAGCGCAGACCCGGGGCGAGGCAGCAGCGGCTCTCGTGGTGGCACCGGCCACCCCTTGGCGCAGGGCTGGGGCGGTGGCGAGGAGCCCGGGCAAGCAGCCCAGCACCTGGCTCTCAGCAGGATGCGGCTTTTTATTCTGCTCCGCGAGGACCACGCCGGGCCCTTCCCTTCAGGTTTATTGACGTTAATAATGTTAGTGCCATGTTAACGAGTGCACCTGAATAAAATTGCTGTCGCCTGGCCAGGGCTGCGGCAGCGCAGGGGCCGGTGAAATTGCCCGGCAGAGAGGGGAGCACGGCAGGGCTGGAGCGCAGAAACGCTCCGAGCAGGATGCTCCGAGCGTGGCTGCTGATTGCCGGGAACCCTCAAGCTGTCCTGAGGCAAACGTGGTGCTTGTAGGGATAAGGGCACTTCAGGCGAGAACTGATAACCCAGCAGGTTATCACCGCCTGGTGAGGCTGGGGCCAGGTCTGCAGCCGCTCCGTGGCAGGCTGGGCGCTAAGGACGGGGAACTGAAGGACTCTGGAACCCGGGGCTGCGCAATAGCTCTGAGCACGGGATGTCCCATCCAGTTAGTGGTTGAGACTTCCACAACCGGACAGAAACAGTCCCGGCTGGAAGGGACTGGTTTGACTGGGCTTTAGCTGGACTCTCGACTCCCGGTGCGGTGGTTCTCCAGATAAACAATCTGGGGGAGCTTTTCAGGGGGGCAAGGTGCTCTGGGACTCAGGGGGTCCTGGGGCAAAGCCAGCCTCGCTGCTGGGGCTTCTTCGGTGGAGTTCTGCGAGTCCGAGTCTTCAGAGGAGAAGCTGCTCTGGCTGGAAACCTGGAAGTACTGGGTGGCTTCCGCCCGCTTTGCTGCCGGCGGACCTTGCGTGCCAGGGGCCGAGACAGTCCCGTGGGGCACGGCGGTGGGACACAACGGGTCAGCAACTGCCAAGCGCGCCCGGGGAGGCAGGGTAAAGGGACGTCTCTGCAGGGGCTGGCCGCCCTCCCCGGCAAGGCGTCCTGCTGCTCCGCTCCTGGGTTTTGGGAGGGAGGCGTCAGCAGGGACGTGGCGGTGAAAGGCACCGTTGCCCTCCGGCCCTGACCGATAGCGGGGCTGCGGGGAGCTCGGCTCCACACCCAGCGCAGGGCCGGGAACGCGGCCGACGTGGGGCTGTCCTGGCTCCCAGGCACTGGGCTCCGGCTGCTCTGCCGTCCCCCGGCCCCCCGACACCGCTGGCTCTGGGCTGGCAGTTGCTTCGCAGACCAGTGCTTCCTTACGAGGGGCTGCAGACCCCGAACTGGGGGAGCTGAGGGCACCTCCCTGCCCCTCAGCATGCGCTCCCCAGGCCTCCCGCAGCTCTGCCAGCATCTCCTCCAGGACCTGCCGGGTCTCCTGGTACCTGTGCCGTGCCTCGCTCCAGGCTGCCAGCCCCCGGCTGCTCTGCATCCTGCGCACCTGAGCCTTCATCTCCTGCAGCTTCTCCAGGGCAAGCTCCGCCGACAGCTTCTGGAAGGAGCTCTGCAGGCACCGCAGCGCCTGGCCCTCCCCGCGCCTCGCCCGGCCCGAGCACTGCCCGCAGCCCAGCTTCAGCCCTGTGACCTAGGAGAGAAGGCAAGAGCGGCTGCTTGCCTGCCTGCCCGGCCGGCACCTGGGGTCCCGCGGGAGAGCCCATGCACCCACCTTGTTGGAGAACCGGCGCAGCTCCCCCAGCAGCTCCCGCTCGGCCTGCCGCCGCTCCAGCTGCCTGCGGAAGCTCATCAGCTTTGTCTGGAAAAGCGCTGAGGCCACCTGGAAGGGGTCTGCCTCGGGGAAAGCTGCGTCTCGGACCTCGGCCGCCTCCTGACACAGAGCCAGGCCGCGCCGGTACTGAGCCTGCAGGGACGGCAGGAAGGAACAACGCCGCGCTCAGGAACGGCTCTGACCCGCTGTGCTGGGACGCGGTGCAGGGCACAGCTCTGGGCATCGCCACCAAAGCCATACGGGAAATGTTTCTGGGCAAGTGCACAGAAACAAAGGGAACAGGGACTCTCTGCTCTGACCCGGCTCGGCTCAAAGCACACAAAACGCATCGTCCTGTCCCGAGTGCCGTCGCCTTGCTTTGGCCCCGGTGCAGTGCGCGTAGCTAAAGGGCCCCTGTATCTATGGGCACGGGTGGCACGCGTCCTTGTCACCACACTGGTGGGTGTCTGAGGGGCGTCCAGGCTCTGCAGCCCGGCCCTGCCAGACGAAGGGGGCTGCGAAGGATGGAGCTAGGGGGGCTGGAACGGCAGCCCCAGCCCGCAGCGCCCCAAGGGGCAGCGTGACCCTCCCTCATCGGAGCAAGGCTGCCCGAAGACCCCTGAAAGCTCGGCCCCGCCAGCCTGGGACACCTCGTTTTGCCCAGAAGCCTTGTTCCAAACCCAGGGGATTTGGGCAGATTCCAGCAGTTTCTAACGGCGTTTGTCAGTTTCTAACGGCGTTTGTCAGTTTCTAACGGCGTTTGGACCTTTCCCGTGCCAGGCAGGCGCCGGAGCCACCTGACAGCAGTGCTGGCGGTGATGCCCTAGGGATGAGCGGTACAGAAACGCCCCCTCCGAACGCACCGTTGCCTGAACGAGGAACTCGTTGAACTGCTCGGCTGAGCCCTGGAAGCCGTCGGGGCTCTGCTCCTCAGTGCCCATCTCCTGCAGCCGTGCCGCCGCCTCGCCGTCCAGCCAGCACCCCAGCTGCAAGAGAGAGCGGGCGAGGGTCAGGGCAGCGGCGCTTCCGCAGCACCTCCCCTTCCTTCCCCGGCGGGGCGTCCCAGCACTGGTGCGGTCACGCACAGTCGCCCGGTAATTAAAATCAAAGCTCAGGCAATCCTGCTATTCTCTGGGCTTCCTTCATCACCAGAAACTGAGGAAATGTGCTAAAACCACCCAGCCATGGGAACACCGCAGAGGACAACTTCACCTTGCTGTGCCCGGAGTGCGGTCTGGCACCACGGGGGTTGCCCCTCTCACCTTGCTGAACTCGGCCTCCAGCTCCCGGACCTTTCGGAGGAACTCCAGGTGCTCTAGGCAGCTGTTGGACTGGGACACCAGCTGGTGAAGCTCTTCCTCCAGCTGGCTGTACAGCCCCTCAGCCGACTCCATGCTGGTCCTGGTGGTCGGGGAGGAGAGGGGCCATCAGCGCAGGGAGAGCTGCTGGCTGCACCTGGAGACACCGGCTGAGGCAGATCCCCAGCGGGCAGGAGCCTCCGGATGGGGCAGCTCCCTGGAAGCGGGCACGGGCACACAGGCAACCGGGATCCCAGTGCCTGGACAGGTAGCGACCCAGCGCCTGCAGCAGCCAAGAGACCGGCTGGTGCCTGGGGCAGGAGCCAACCAAGAGACCTCCTCCCCTCGGAGCCCACCCAGGACACGAGGGCTCTCCTTGGGTGCGTGGGCAGCGAGCTCCAGGCCCTGTGCGCCGGGCACGCTGCAGCCGAGCGCCCCAGCACCTCCCTGTCCCACGGAGCGAGCTGGCCGTCGGGGAACACGGGATGGGAAAGCGCTGGCTGTTGGTGTCACCCAGCTGAGTGAAGGGCGCAGACAGGAGCCGTGGGAGCAGCGCTGCCTGCATGTGTGGATCACCGGACGAGCGCAGCATCGCCAGGCACGTGCAGACGAGCGCAGTGTCCGTGGATGAGCGCAGCGTCGCCAGACGAGCGCAGTGTCCGTGGATGAGCGCAGCATCGCCAGACGAGCACAGCGTCGCGGGACACGTGCATCGTTGCCGGACATGCATCGTTGCCAGGGCTTGGCCCCATCTAGTGGCTTCGCCTTAGAGGAGCCTGGAGGGCTCGCTGCAGGCTCGCTGAGCAGCCGCAGGTCCTGGCCCCGGGGCACGAGATCCTCCCAGGGACCCGCACCTCTTCCCAGCCGGGAGATCTGCCAAGCGCTGTGCGAGACGTGAGCTCCAGGCTCGGAGGGGCTTGGCAGGGCAGGAAGGGAGCGCAGTGCCAGCTCCGGGGCGTGCTGGGTGAGCTCGTGCTCGTGGGGACCGAGCCGTCCCTGGGGAGGTGGCTCTGAGGCGGGCAGAGGAGGACAGGGGTCCCTGGCGTTGGCACCCCCCACCCGGAGAAGCCGCCCCCTCCTACCTGACGTCGGCTGAGGCGCTGAGCCGGGCGGCCTCCCTGCGCAGCCTGGCCAGCACGGCCCCCCCCTCGCGCTGCACGCGCACCAGCTGCGGGTCACTCAGCACCCTCCGCATCAGCTCCTGGTGCCTCTCGATGCACAGGGCCACATCCTGTAGACAGAGGGTCGGACACGCGTCTCACCCGGGGCCTCGCCCAGCGGCTCCCGGGTCAGTGTGGGACGGGCACCTGGGCTGCGCCCTGAGGGACGAGCAAAGGGACACGGGACAGCCCCACAGCTGGGAGCGGACGGTTTGGAGTGACTGCACTGAGTTTTGGGGAATGGGGATGAAATGTCACTGTGTGCTGGACTGCAGGCTCTTTGGAAAGCCCTACAACCCGGCACTACCTGCGTCCCGGCCAACGCGTCAGCGCTCCGCAGCTCCCGGATGCAGCTCCGCAGCAGCTCCGACGCCCGCCTGAGGCCGGTCGTGAAGGGATGCAGGTTCTGCAGGTGGGATACATGGCGGGTCAGTGGGCCGGAGCAGGTGGGAGGGCAGCGTGCCCACGAGGAGGAGGAGGAGCAGTGCCGGACAAGAGCAGGGAACAGCGTGGACACCGGGGTAAGGCTGAGGCAGAGGGAGCGTGGAGGCAGGAGGGCAGTTTTGGGCAGGAGCAGGCGGGGGGGGCTGCCCTCCCGGCTCAGAGCTTTCCTTCCCCTTCCCCTCTCCTGGGCTTCCCGGGGATGTCCATGAGACTTGGAAGTGGCGGTGGGGACGGAGGGGCAGCGCGCAGGCGAGGCGATGGCTATCGGCGTGGTAACAGACACCTGGAAGAACTGAACCCACTCGCCGTGGCAGTAGGGGAAGGTGCCGTCCAGCTCCTGTGTCAGCTGGGAGCTGTCGACGTAGCGGCCCAGGGCCTTCAGCGACGCCAGGGTCTCCACCTGCGGGGCACAGGGCTCATCAGCGTGGCGGGACCGTCATAGAAACATCCCTGGGGACATCCCCAGGAACAGCCTGGAGCAGGGGACACGACCGGCTCCCGCCCTATCCCCCTGCCCCGTTAACCCACGCAGCGTGGTGTGCCAGCAGCTCCGCTCCGAGCATCTGCCGGCAGCGCCGCGGTGTCTGAATGCACGGGAGAGCGCTGGGACTGCAGCAATCTGCCACGCCGCCCGAGCCAGGTGATCCAGCTCGTTAATATTTCACATTACACTAATTAAACTGAGCAGCACTAAAAGAACAATAAACCTGTGTCTGGCCACTGGAGGTAACTGGGAAAGCGCTCGGCTGTCCTGGGGCAGCTTTCGCCTGCCTGCGCAGCCCGGCGAGCCCGAGGGCAGCGTCTGCCTGTCCCAGTGCGGCCTCTCCCTGCGCCTGGCACGGGGGGGACCTATCCCATTGGTGGGGGGACCTGTTCCAGCGCGGTGCTGCTCTGCCTGGGGTCCCCGAGCAGGGGAACTGGGGTCTCTGGGCGAGGGGATGGAGGGTCCCCCGAGGGGGGAGCCCTGTTTCACCCTGGCTCTGCTCTTCCCACAGGAGACAACACAGGGACACGAGGAGGGGACAAGGACAGGCTCACCTGCACCCCAGGCAGCCTCTCACGGTGGCCGACCAGCTCCTTCTCGGCCAGCAGCAGCACGGTGTGGATGCAGCCCGGCGAGACGCTCTGCGGGAGGCAGGGAAGAGTCACCACGGCAGACACCGTAGCATGGCCCCGAGTTACCCATGGTGATGCCGCGGCTCGATTGCCCCAGCCGGCTGAGGCCGGTGAGCTCATCACAGAGGAAAAGGCTCCGGAGCTCGCTGGTGCGGGAAATGGAAACGGGTCGCTCTGGCCATACCCCCACCCCGACCCCCAGCGCCCTGGCAGAACGGACCCCTGGACGGAGCCTTCGCTCACACCAGCAATGCTTCCCCACGTGAGGAACGTTTGGGCGGCACAGGATTTATCGGACAGGCTGCAACTGAGCCCTGAAGCCCTGAGCGTGCAGAGGCAAGGGTGCTGCGGTGGGGGATCCCCCAGCACAGTGTGGGGTGCTCCCGCAGCGCTGCCCGGGCACCGGCACAGACACTCTGCCAGGACGAGGAACGTCGCTGCAGAGCCGACGTCCAGGTGAGCTCAGCTAGTGGCATGCTGAAGGGGTCTGGGGCACGGCATGGGACCGAGGACGAGGACAGATCCCGCGGGGCTGGGAAGGGACCTCTGGTCCCAAACCACCACGGCTGGCACTTGAGAGCTGGAGAGCCGCCAGCGCGGGGTGTGAGCTCGGTTCGGGGGCTGGGGGAAAGGGGCGCTCTGTGCCCCCTCGGAGGATGGCCTGCACCGCTGCAGGCGTGCTCAGAAATGAGAGAGTTGTCGGCAGCTCTGGGAGCGGAGTGGCACTTGTTCAAGCGCTGCCAGACCTACAGGGGCTTGGGAGCCAGGACTGGCTGCTGGGGGTGCAGCGGCAAGAGGGACGGGGGTTTTCTAGATCAGTGCAGTACAGCTGCAGGCAGCCAAAAGCTGCCTTGGCAAATCCGCGCCACCACGCTTACGGGTAAAATCTGCGAGCGAGATAAAAGCCACAGCCTCAGGGACGGCAGCGCAGGGGCTGCTGGAGACGCTGCTGCTAGCTGGGGACAGCACCTCAGAGGGACCCCCTGAAAGGGCGGCAGCGCTCACTCCTGGGCAGGGACCCCCCGGCACGTCTGCAGCACGGGCACGTGGAGCCCAGCGTACCTGGACAGAGCGGAGGGCTGAGAACAGGACGGGAGCGGGCGGCTGCTTCCTGGCATCCACCACCACTGCCAGCCCGCTGTCCTTCGCTTCTCGCCTGGCGAGGGGAAACACTGTGAGCAGGAGGCAGCTCGCATGGTTAGAAGCGGCAGGCAAAGCGGGGGTCCCTCCCCTCAGGCAGGACCCGCTTGAATCCCCCTCCCGTGGCTCTGCGCATGGGGGCAGGCAGGGCCCGGCGGCCGCAGGCGATGCCCTCCCCGTGGGACGCCCCGATGCACGGCACGGGGTGCCCAGGGTGGGCAGCGCGCAGGGTGCCCCCGCAGCAGCATGTGTGGGATGCTGCGCATCCATTCCCGGCCTGGAGGCTGCCTGGGACCCCCGAAGCAGGCGGGGTGTCGTGCTCTTACCTGGGGAGGGAGCAGAGGTAGAGGATGAGCCTCGCCAGCTCGGCGACCGAGCACCACGCAGCCCCCCAGGCGCTGCCGCTGGTGGTCACCTGGAGCAGGGCCCTGCCCAGCCTGTCCGAGCTCCCTGCGGGGAAAGGGCGAGTGACCCCTCCTGCCGCTGCTCGCCGCCTGCACACCGCGGCCCGAGCGACCCCCGAGGGGGCTCAGCCCGGGTTAATCCTGTGCAGCTGCGGCACATCCCAGTGCTACCCCGGTGCCGCCTCCCCCAGCCCCTCCAGAGGAGCAGCGCCAGCCCATGAGGGCTCTCGGCACGAATGCCAGCCCTGGAAATGCTAGGGCAGAGCTGCTGGGGACATTTTTCCTGAGAAAAAGATGGGTTTTGTCACCGTTCTCCAGCCCTTTTTCAGGGAAAAGGAAGAAGCCAAATGTTCAGTGTTTGGCAGCTAAAAGCCGAACAGCTTCACTGGTGAGGAATGGTGTGGGAGGGCTGGCCGCAGCTGGGAGCGGGGCAGCTGCTCGGAGCAGATTGCTTGATTTTATGTTTTTAATTTTTTTGCCCGGCTGAAAGGAAATTTTCTGCTTGGGGGCTTTCCAGCCTTCAGCAAAGCCCTACCTTCCTCCAGAAAAGCCCCTCCAGCAGCACGGCGCCCTCCCTGCGAGGGTCCCGCGGTACCTGGCAGGCACACGATGCCCGAGCGCAGCAGTCCGGCGTGCAGGTCCTGCCAGGCCAGCGGCTCCCGCCCAGGGGTGCCGGCACCGGGCACAGGGGGTCCGTTCTTGCAGCGGGTGCTTTCCGGGGACCGCTCTTCCGTGGGGGCTGTGGCTGCCGCATCTGTACCTGCCGGGGGGGACAGAGCAGAGAGGAGCTGGCGATGCGCAGCGAGGCAGAGAAATGCGAAAGCCCCCGCGAAGCCCAGGCAGGCGCTGGGTCCCGCTCGGACTTTACCTTTTCCAGCTGCCTTGGCTCTGCCCATCCGGGGAGAGCAGATGGCAGACATCTTCTTCCAGCCCCCTTCATGCTGGCTGGTGGGTTTTTCGTCCCCGGGAGCTGCCCTGAGCCGCACGCCCTTCAGGAAGGAGAACTTGTGGCTGGAGCCCGGGGGGGGCTGGGGGCTGCCCTGCCGCACCAGTGCCTCTGCCTGCACCCCAGGACTCGCTCGGTGGGACTGGTGGGCAAGGAGAGCGGGGCTGCCAGCCCCCGGCCCATGCTGTGCGGGGGTCTCACAGGGGGCGGCGGGGGGCGGAGCGGGGCCGGGGCCGTCTGGCTCCTCCAGGATGGCCGCCATCAGCCCGGGGCCGAGGCTCACCGGGTTCTGCAGCGCAGCCAGGTAGGAGTCACGGTGGCGGCACCGCGGACCGTGTGGCCCCGGCTCCCGGCTCTGCTTCCTCGCCAGGCACGGGCTGCAGGGCCCCTCCTCCAAGCTCGACGCCTGCCCGCAGGGCCACGTGTCCGTCCCCGGTGCCGCGTTGGCCCAGGGGAGCATCGCCTCGGTCCTGGCCCCCGTTGGCCCCGGTGGGCGGGCGGGCCGCAGGGACCTGGCCAGGAGGTCCAGCTGCTCCTGGGACAGCTCCAGCAGGTCCACATACTCGCCCTCCAGGTTCTGGCTGACAATCTCGCAGAGGCTGGGTGTGGCCAGCGTGGCCAGCTTCTTCCGCAGCCCAGCCTGGTCCACCTTGATCAGTCCCGGGTACCTTCCCTGGCTCAGCTTCCCTGAGGTGACTCTGCAGCCCGGGATGGTGCCTGCGACGTTGCTGTAGGTCACTGGGGTGTCCCCTGTGCCATGGGGCGCAGGCACGCTGGGTGCCTCTGGCTCAGCTGCGGGTTCATCGGCTGCAGCCCTGGGCTTGTCGATGAACTCTGGTGTGGCGATCTTGCTCCACGGCAGTGGGGTGATGCCGTTCTCGGTGGCCACCAGGCAGGTGTGCAGGGGAGCCCTGGCCCGGTCGCCGTTGATCTCCTCCAGCCACTCGTTGGTGAAGAGCAGCGCGTAGGTGGCCTCGGGGACGGGCGTCTCCTCCACCGTGCGCAGGTCCCGGGAGAGGTGCTTGACGGTGATGCGCGCCGAGTGCTCCTCGCAGGGCTCCGCTTGCAGGTAGAAGTCCCCAGGGCGCAGCAGGAGAGGGTTGAGCGGCGCGAGGTGGACGACCACTTTCTCGTGAAGACACAAGGGCCAGCCTTCGTGGAGGAAGATGCAGTTATAGTAGGGAGCCTGGGAGGAAGGAAGAACGCAGCGTGTGAGCGAGAGTCCCTGCCGGCTGCTTCCCCTTCTGGCCAGCCCCGCGTGCTCTCGCTGCCCGGCTGTGCGCTTCCATCAACAGGGACTGAAGAGCCCGGTGACCCGACGGGACGGCCCTGAGCAGAGCCACAGCAGAGCACTGCAAGCCCACCCCAAGCCCGCGGCTGTTCCCGGGGTGCTGCATGCTCCCCCCATGCTAATAGAGGGGGAAACCCCACCGGAGCCTCTCCAGCAGTGAGACAAGGTGACCTGGGGGTCCCCCTGCCCTTCTCCTGGGGACCGCACATGCCAGGTTCTGTGCTGGAGCCGTCCCGGGGCGCGGGGCACACCGCAGTCCCCTCTGCGGGGAGGGGACGGGGCAGGGAGGGAGCCTGCTGCCCGGCGCAGGGCGCGGCCATGCAGGCGTTGGGGCAAACCGCCCTGGCACGGCACCGCGGCGCGCATGGGCTTACGCAGGCTGCCTGCCGCACGTGCTCGAAGAGGCGCTTGGCCGGGATGAGGAACTGGAGCAGGCAGCAGAGCCCGTCACCCTGGTAGCTGGTCTCCAGCAGCCGAAACACCTGGCTCAGGACCGTGGGGGCCGTGGCTTCGAAGGGCGGGTAGAGGGCCTGGAGGGCACTCTGCACCGCTGCGTCCAGCGAGCCGGCGTCCTGCGGGGGGAAAGCGTCACTGGTGGGGAGAGCGGCCTCGCAACGGGACGCTGCGTCACACCCGCAAAGCCCGTGCCCACCATCCCGCGCTGCGCCATGCCTCTGCCAGGTCCCTGGCACGGCAACGCCGCCGTGCTCGGGGGGCTGCAAACCTTCCTGCACTGGAAACTGGGGAGGAACTGGGTGCGGAGGACACCAAGCACCGCACAGCCAGGGGCACGAGCATGGCCAGGTGCGGTTCCCAGTGTTGGGCTGCGGTTTGAGGAGCCTCAGAGGAGCCTCGAGCGCAGCCTGGGAACGCCGGCCCGCGGGGCGGAGGAGCCGCAGCAGCCAGGGGTTAAGCTGAGCCAGCTGTGGAGCTTGGGGACGTGCAGGCTGGCTGCAGGAATGCAGCGCATGGGAGGAAGGACAAACAGCTGAAGATGGATAGGGTGCTTTGGTTCAGAGTCATCGCTGAATTCGCCGAACTCCAGATTACTCCTCTGAGCATTTTCTGGGAAGCGCTCTGCCGGGTTACAGCCCCCTCCCCTGTGCTGCTTCCAGACGGGGTGAGGACGCCGGTTTGGTGCCACCCGTGACCTGGCAGTTCCGCGCTTGCTCCCCCAGCTTTGCAGGCGACGTCAGCTACGCAGACCCAGCTGGCGCAGCGGATGCGCACAGGGAAGAATCAGATGGCTCCCGTTAAATCCCAGCTGCACTACAGGCGGCACAGGGCTGACTCCGGACGTGGCTGCCAACAGCAGCCCGGCAGCGAGTGGGAAAGACAGAGACGTCGCCAGCTCCTTGGGGTGCATTTCTGCACGAGAGGCTCTGACAGAGAACAAACCAGGTGGGGGCTGGTGCCCGGGAACTGGGTGGGCAAAGCCAGGCCCATCACCCAAGGCTGGGCTCCAGATTTGATGGAGTGGCCACAGGGATGAGCGTCCTCCTGGCAGCCGGGGCAGGGTGAAGGTGGGATTAGCGGAAGGTGGGATTAGTGGAAGGTGAGCATTAGTTTCAGGCAGCTAATCCCTGGCCTGGGAGCCCATACAGAGACAAAGTGCCCTCAGTTAATTCAGCTAATTAGCTTTAATACGCTTTAGCTAAAGCACTTTGCAGTCACGCTTTGGTTAATTCTTGACTTTGTGTCTCCACACAGCGATCCCCTGCCCTTGGGCAGGGCAGGAGGAGAGAGAGACCCTTCGTGGTGCCCTGATCCGCAGCGCGTTCCCCTGCCAGGCTTTCTGCCGTGGGACCACCAGTCTTCTCACGCTTGGTCTTACTCTGCGCAATGCCTCGGAGGGACGGGAGACCTTGCTCTGGAAAAGCCCTGGGTAGAGCCCTGCTCCCAGCTCTGCCTTGTTCCTGAGGGGCCCCAGCGCAGCCGCCTTCTGCCAGGTGCCGAATCTGGCTGGCCGCCCGCCGCCTCCCTGCCTGGCACCACCGAGCTCGGCTCCTTCCCTGCCCCAGCACCAAGGTGAGGAGCCGCCATCCGTGGGATCCATCCAGCTCCTCACGCTGTCTCGGGAGATGGGCCAGTGCTGCCCGCGCTGGCCTTCGCCGGAGCCCGCTGCCCAGAGTCACCCTTGCACGGCCCTGGCACATCCCAAAACCAGCGCTTTTGAAACCCAACTAACCTCTTGCTGAGCGCGGGTGACACTGAGAAAAAGCAAAGAAAACAGAAAGAGAAGCCACGTCCCCTGAGACCGGGGCTGCTGGGGCTCCGCTCTGGGCAGGCTGTGTCGCGGGGCAACCAGCAGCCCCAAACTGGCCATGTCCTGGCTCGGCCGCGCTGGCGGGGAGCGCTCTGTGGGGCAGGGGGGTACAGGCTTCCAGCGGCCCCATTGCACACCCACTGTCTCCCCAAACCCCAGCAGCCCGGCAGTCTTGCACCTTGGCGGCTGGGGAAAAATGCCCTCAGTTTGGGTAAACCGGCTGGGACGAACTCGGGGCGTCTGGGGGAGAGGACAGCTCTGCAGCATGGGCAAAAAGGAAAAGCTTCCAAATCACCAGAGAAACCCCACGGCAAAGGGACGCGCCGGAGGACAGATCGACTGAAAAAACAAAGCCGCTCCCCTGCCAATGGAATAAAAACGCCCGGGACTCGGTCCAGCAGCCGGGGCCGCGTGAGCCAGCATTGGGAGAGAACTCCCGACTGATGGAGGCACCGGACGCCGCCTGCCTTGTGCCGGGGAACATTCTGGCCTGGAATGACTGCAAATGTTTTCGTTAGGTGTCACACAGCACTTCATCACGGGGGGAGGATTTTGGGGTAAGCACGGCACAGCGGCTCCGTGTGCGTGGGAGAAGCCGAGGCCGGGCCGGCGAGCCGTTAGAAATCCAAGAGCGACCGATGAGCCCGTGTCCCTCCGCCAGCTGCGAGGGTGCGCAGAACCGAAATAAAAGGCATCAGGGAGCATAAGGAGATTTACATTTGCAAAGCTATTCCCATTTTAATAAGCCAAAGGGCTGTTAAATAGAGATGGATATCTCTCCCCAGATACCATATATTTAACGTGGTTTACACCCACATGACGAGCGGGGCTCTGGTGTTTCGGGGCTGTGAAGTTGTTTAACTCGTACCCAAAGCCACAGAGTGTCTCAGCTCTGTCTCCTCAACCTCCTGCTCAGGAAGGAGTGAGGTCTGAGCGCCGGGACCAGCCCTGAATAACAATTCCTCTCCCTCTGCTGCAGCTCTTGCTGTCAGCTGCTTTGCTGCAAACGCTAACAAACAGCCCCAGCCCGGCGGAGCAGGCAGCACAGCATCGCCCGGCAGCCGGCTGCGGAGGCAGAGGGGACGGCCAGCCCGGGGACGAGCCGCCGAGCATCCCGTAGCTGCGTGCCAAGCACGGTTCACACAGCAGAGCCCACCACACCCCATGCCCCTGCCAAACTTTGCCGTGATGTTTAAGCATCGCAGGCTGCAGCCCCGCATGAGCCTGCCCGAGTGGCCGATGGCCACCTCTGCCTTCACCCCCGGCCTCCACCGTCATGCCCAACCTGTTTTCATCCCCAACCTCCGCCTTCGCAGCCAGCCTCCACCTTCACACTTTACCTCTGCCACTGCCCACGGCCTCTGCCTTCGCACCTGATCTTTTCACATCCTGGTTTCCGCCGTTGCACCCGGCTTCCACCTTCACACCCGATCTCAGCCATCGCGCCTGACCTCTGCCATCGCATCTGATCTCCGCCTTCGCCCCAACCTCTGCCTTCGCACCTGATCTCCACCTTCACACCCAGCTTCTGCCATCACGCCCAGCCTCCGCCTTCACACCAAATCTCTGCCATCGCCCCCAACCTCCTCCATCGCCCCCAACCTCCGCCATCGCCCCCGCTGCCCGCCCGGTGCAGTAGCGGGCCGGGGCCCGGCAGATGCGGAGGGGCCGGCAGCGGGCGGGGAGGGG
>WHYT01016981.1:294029-307559 GCA_009806455.1 Tetrax tetrax
CAAAGAAAGAGCGAGGGCGGCGGGGCGGGCCGGGGGAGGGGGCTGGCGGGGGCGGCTCGGCCGCGAGCGGCGCGGGGCCGGGGGGGCCGGGCCGGGGCAAGAACCGGCCCCTCCCGGGGAGCAGCCCCCCCGCCTCCGGGTGTCCTCGGGGCGGGGCCGGCTCAGTCCCCCGAGGGGGCGAGACCCCTGGAGAAAAAAGACCCGCGGGGCTTGGGGAGGGGGGAGCAGCCCCCGGCCGGTCCCGCCCCGTCCCGTGCGGCAGGGCCGCTCCGCCTCCCCCCATCCGCTCCCCGGCTCGGAGACCCCGCACAGCTGCGGGGGGGCTGCGTGTGCATCCGTGCGGCATGCGGGATTGGTGGGGGCCGTCGGGGCTGGTGGGAGCGCGCAGCCTGCGCTCAGCCCCCATCGCGGGACCGGCCCCGGAGCCCAGCGGGCGAGACGGTCTCTGAGGCCGCTGTGGCCGCTCCAGGGCGCCGAGTTCTTCCCGGGAGCAGAGTTGTGTGATTGTGAACCGAAGTCGCACACGAGGAGCCGGCGCCAAGGCCCCAGACGGGGTCTGTCCGTGCCCCGCCACGGCTGCTGGGCTCCCCCGCTCCGCTCCCCGCTCGGCCGTTTCCACCGCCGTGTCCGTGGGGACGGGCTCGGGGACGGGACGGGTGGGACGGCCACAGCGTGAGCCGCAGGCCGCCGGGGCGGTCTCGGTAACGAACGTTTGTCCGGGGATTAGCCAGCGGCCGAGCCACGGGCTGCGGAAACAACCGAGCCGGAGGAGGTGCGGCCGGGATGCTGGCTGGGCTGGAGGGGGCGGCGCGACGGAGGGCGCTGTGCTTCCCCTTCCCCGGGAGCCAGCGAAAGCCCCCTCATGGCCCGTTCGGATCACGAGTGCTGCAAGGGCTCAGACACCGGCTGCAGCCCACCGCAGGGCTCTGCGCAGGGCTGGCCCTCCGCTCAAACCCGCTGCAGCCATCCGCCCCGCATCCCTGATGCAAACTGGGGCCCGCTGGGCCAGCTCCTCCCTCCCCCACCAGCAGCCAATGGCTCCTTTAATTGTGTTCGCTCACATACCCTGCTTCAGCCCTTTTCTAGCTGCCCTGCGCGAGGGGAACATGAGCTCATGCTCTGGCCGGCTGTCATTGCCCGGTTACCTCTGAAGTGAGCCCAAGAACTCGCTTCGGCTCGTGCACCTTCCAAAAGGCGGCGGGGGCAGCGCGGCTGAGGGGGTCCCGCACCAGCAGGTAGGATCCCTCCGTGGCTCCAGTGAGCTGGAGGGGCGGGATGCGCGGCCGAGCCCGGTGGGACCCCAGCACCGTGGGGCGTCCCAGGGCAGCAGCCCCCAGCTGTGCTGAGCAAGTGCTGCCGAGGCAGCCGGTGCGGCTGGGTCTGGCCCTGCACCCCAGGGGCACCCCAAAGCTCAGGGCTCCCCGTGCCGTCCCAACACCCTGAGCCAGCGAGGCTTGCAGCTGGGAGCGGGGGTGCTGGGGACCAAGCCTGCCCGGCAAAAGGCAGAGCTCCCGGGTGCTCCTGTGGCCCCTGACCCATGAGCTCAGCCTGCTCTTTCGCTCCCTGTCTCTGTGTCCCGTTTGTCCCGTGCAGCTGCTGGGACAGGCTCCCGCCCTGCCCCTCCTCAGGCACAGAGCCACCATTCAGCTCCCCCCAGGCTCTGTCCGAGGTCACCATTCCTGCATTTTTATTTTTACTTTTCTGCAAAATCGTCCCTCTCAGCTCTCTGCATCCGCTTTTGTCTCCCAGCAGGCTCCCAGACCTCGTGTCGCAAGCCGGCGCGCTGCGAGGGGAGCCTGCGGTCTGGGCCAACAGCAGCCCTCCGCGGGCTGGAGGACGCCCAGGCTGCAGCGCTGGTCCCGGGGGACTCCCGGACGTCACCGGGACGTTGGGGTGGAGGGAGGGTGAGGATGGTGAGCCCAGCATTGAGGACAGTCTCTGAGGCAGGGCTCCTGCTGGGACCCACGTCCCCGCACCCGGGGTCCGCAGCTGTTCGCCGTGCCCCAGGGCCCCCGTGGCTTTATGAGCTCTGGGGTCCCCCGTGTTTCCGTTTGCCTGGTTTGGATGCAGCAGTCAGGGCTGGCGTCAGCAGTGACCCTGCGCTGGCAGAGAGCCCTCCCGGCCCCGGGAACAGCCAGGGCCAGGTCACGCTGACCCTGCAGCTGGAAAAACAGCAGCAGAGGAGCCCCCACGCGTCCCCCAGCTGTATTTTTAGATGCTGCTGGATTGAAGGCTGCTGGGGACTTGCAGGTGACTTGCGATCCCACACTCATGGGAGTGGGCAGGAGCTGTGGCTCCTCGGCACCTTGATGCTGGCGGTGCTTGGCCGAGGTGTGGGCAAAGTCCCTGCGGGTCTAGGGACAACCAGGACCACAGGTCCTGGCCACAGCCCTGCCCTGTTGGTGGCAGTGAACTTGTCCTGGCTGGAAACGGAGAGCGGGAGGTCTTATTTCTGGCTGTGGACTTCTCTTTTCCAGTTTTGCCCCAGCGGGTCGCTCTTGCTTTTTTTGCAGAGTCCTGGGATTTCCCCTGCGTTTCCCCAGCATGGTGTTTGCCAGCCCGCAGCTCTGCCCGCAGCTGCCGGTGGAAGCCTGAGGAGCAGCAGCAGCGAGGCCTCTGGCACCAGCACGTGCTGCCCGTGCCGTGGGGAATTCCCACAGCGGTTGTGGTGCCGCGGGAAACGGATGTGGCTGAATTTCCTTGCGGAAGGCAAACATGTCCAAGTGTTCTTGCTTGCAGCCCGAGGAGCACCAATGCCTGCGGCGCTGCCCTGCATCTGCCAACAGCTGGCGCAGGGACAGCCAGGGTGCAGCCAGCCCTCGCTGGACACTCACCTGGGAAGGGGCTCGGTGTGGCGGTGGGCCCAAGCTGGTGGCTGCTGGGGATGGAGCAGAGTCGCAGCCCGACGCCGCAGTCCTGGGGAGCCCCAGCACGCAGCTGCGGGGTGGTTTGGGCCATTGCACCATGCGAGAGATTCAGAAAGAGCTGTGGGCAGGATTGGGATCTGAGCATATAGGGGCAGAGGAAGCCCTGACCTGGAGAGTGGGGGGTGGCGTGGGGACAGCGGGAGGGGGTCCTGCCCTGCAGCCCTGGGCAGGGGACAGCTGGCAGCACAGGAGAGGGACCCCGTGCAGCTCCCTGCCCTCCTCACCCCTTGGCTCCTGCACGTACAGCCCAGCGAACCCCAGCCCAGCCCTGGCAGCCCCTCGGGGAGCGGCCCTTCCCAGTGGAGCAGCTCCCCGCTCCCGGTACTGGCAGGGCGGCCCGTCAGGCCAAGCCTTTTCCCCTCCGAAGGGTCAGGCAGGGCAGGACTTCATGCTCAGCTCCCTGCTGTCACCCCTCACGCGCAGCACTACGGGGATCAGCCCACCGTGTTGAGTGTTGGATGTTGTTTCAGCTGTCCCTCGCCAAGCGCAGGGACAGCGTGTTTGGTCAGGGTGTGGCCGTTTGAAGGGCTGTTTTTTCAGGTCAGCTTTAAAATTTGCTCAAACCAAGAAGGAAGACTTCCTGGTTTTGCTTCCTCTCTGTGCTGCTCCTCATAAAATTTCATTTCTTCTTATGGAAGAGGTTCTGGTTCCTCAATGCCTGTCCTGGATATCTTAAATACTGTTTCGAAACAGCCCTGCTGAGATGAGATGTCACGGACCGGAGAGTTTGGGGAGCCTCTCGTCCACATGGAGCAAACCCCGTCGGAGAACTGACGAGAGGCAGCGGCCAGGTCGTGACACCGCAGAGGCTGCGAGGGGGGATCTGGCATTTTAACCTTCTCTGCTCTTGCCTGCTTCTCTCTGGGCAAAACGAGCTCTGGCCCCAGCGATGGAGTGGGGCTGGCACTGACAGGAGGGTCGCAGCTCGCAGATGCTGTCTGGGTGCCAGTGGGCCACAGCTCTTCCCCGGGCTGTTTGTCCCTCGCTGGCAGGCGCTGCCAGCACCAGACTGGTGGGCTGCCGTGTCCCTGTTTTCCTGCCCCGGACCCCAGAGCTGACAATGACTGCGGTGCTGCTCGTAGCCATGCGTGCAAGCTTGGTGGGCGTTTGCTGTGTGTCTGCCCAGCAGCCTGCAAGTGCCCCCCTCTGAAAGCCGGAGGAAGAAAGGCAGAGGGGACCCCAGAGCCCCCGTCTCCCCAGCCCCCATCCTCCACATGGCAGGTTGCTCCAGCGCAGACGCCCTGCCGTCCCTCGGGGCCTCCCGGGGCCGCAGCGCTGCGGGGCACGGCCGTGCCGGAGGCTGTGCTTGAGCAACAGCCGCGTTTCACAAGCACAGGGCTCGGGGATGTTGCCTCTGGCAACCAGGACTTCCCCGCATCCAGCGCGGGATCTGCCTGCATCAGCTGCTGCGCCCGGTCCTGCAGCCTCCCCAGCGGGAAATGAAAGTCCCTTAAATAATTTCCTCTTCCCTCACCGCCGTCCCGCAGGCTGCGGGGAGGCTCCGGCCGGCCCCGCTCTCCCCGCGGGGGCCTGTGGGGGTGCTGCCCCTCGCCCCGGCCGGGCTGTGCCCAGCTCCCGCACTGGTCTCCAGCCGTCGTGAGCCCAGGGACTGGGACGCGCCAGGGCCCCCGGAGCCTCGCGTCTGTGGCTCGTTCCCGGTACTCCGGACCGCTCCTCCGGTGCTGAGCTGTGCCGGAGCCCTGGGGCTGGGGGCCAGGCCTCCGCCAGCCCTGCCGGTGTGGGGAGGGCTCCGGGGTCTGCTGGCGTGGGGTGAGGACCCGCAACTCGCTTTTCTCAGCCCTCGCTGCGCCCCGAGGCGGCTCTGCTGGTACCGTTACAGCCGGTGCCTTTGGCTGGGCTGGGTGGGTGCGGGGCAGCGGGGGCTGAGGAGCGCAGAGCTCCGAGGGTCGGGGCAGGGGGGGCAGGGCTGGCGGATGGCTCGGGGGCCACCCGGGCGGTTCCTGGCCTTGGTGGGCGAAGGCAGAGCGCGCAGCCAGAACACAGCCCCATCGGCGGCAGCTGGCGGAGCCGACCCCGCGCCTGCCCCTGCTGCAGGCAGGGACCGTTGGCACCCGACGGAGAGCTGGGACCTGGGCTGTCGCCTCCTGCGTCTCGCTGTCCCTTCCCTGCCCGCGGGGAGAGGCGCGGGGTGTGCTGCTGCGTCGGGGTGCCATGCTGTGCCGTAGGCGCGGGTGCCACGGGCGCGGTGGCCGAGCAGGAAGGCCTGGGGCTCCGGGGGACGTCCCGTGCGGGCTGCGGCAGCGGCTCTGCACGCCTCCCTCGCCCGTGGGGCCCGTGGTTCCCGTTTTGGCACGAATATAAAGGCGGCGTGGGCAGGGAGAGCCCGGCAGCAGCGCGGCACCGCGGGGAGCCGGGATGGGAGCGCAGAGCCTGGCAGCGGCTTGTGGGGCGCTGGCTTTGTGCCTGGCACTCGCCGGGGCCACCAATCCCGGCTTCGTGGTGAGGATCACCCAGGCAGGCTTGGACTACGGTGGGTTCTGCTTCTGATGTCCCTCCTTGCAGGTGTGCTGGGGGCCGGGGTGCGGAGCTGGGCGCTCGCTCGACGAGCGTGGGGTCCTGGGGCAGGACCAGGTCCTGGTGCCAAATGCACCACGACCCAGGGCTTCCCGCTGGTGCACCCGTCTGTGCCCACCATCGCCCTCGCGGAGCCCCTGCAGAGGGGCAGGGGTGCCCGGCCCGGTGGGGGTCTCGGGGGCTGTGCCCCGGCGGTGTCGGGGGAGATGTGGGGCTGGCGGGGCGGGAGGTCCTGCTCCCATGGCACGTGTCCGGCAGCCGTGAGCCTCGGGGGAGTGAGCAACGGAGGAGGGGAGGTGGGGAGCTGCAGAGGGGGCGGTGGCGGGGATGGATGGGCCCCGTGCTGGTTTGATGGAGGCAGGCAGAGCCCCGGCTCCGGCGGAGCGCTGTTACGGTTGGAATGCACTGTGTGAGAAACAGCTCGTTTACCCGGCAGCTCCGCCAGCGCGGGAGAGGACGTGACTCCCCTTCCCGGGCGGGTGCAGGGATGCAGCAACACGCACGCCGTGCTGCTCCCCGGGACGTGTGCTCCCACCGGCACTGGACACGGAGCGGCGTGGTCCCGCACACCTCGCACCGCGCCCAGCCCAGGGAGCGAGGACTGGGACCTCTCCCCACGTTCCAGCGCTGCCTGGCCGCCGCCTTCCTCTGGAGCAGGCGCCAGGCAGCGTTGCCCATGAGCTGACGGGGCTCCGTGCCCTGAGATCAGCTTGGGCGATGGCCTGGGAGGGGGAACGCAGCCGGGATCGCCTGCAGGTTTCCTTTAACCCTTCTGCTGTGCGCCCGCTGCACGCTCCCGGCTCCCGCGGGCAGCGTGCGGCGGTGACACCCCTCTGCCCCCGCAGCCCATCAGCACGGGATCGCGGTCCTGAAGGAGGAGCTGGCCCAGCTGAAGCTGCCGGACATCTCGGGTGACTTTCGCATCCGGCACGTGGGCAGAGTGCACTATGAGATCTCCAGGTGAGCCCGGCCAGCGCCCCGCAGCGGCTCGCTGTCCCCCCGGCCCACCCGAGGGCAGGAGGGGTGGGAAGGACGGGGAGCCCCCGGTGCAGTGAGGACCATCCTGTCTCCTCCACACCTCCCCGAGCTGCTGGCCCTGTCTGTGCAGTCTGGGACAATCCCGCTCCCCCCTTCTGCCCAAAGGGGAAAAAGGGAACCGGGCGCTGGGTGCGGGTGGATTTCGCGCAATGGAGCCCCGGTGGTGAGGGGGACTTGCCCACGGCAGCAGGGCGCCTGCTCCCCCCGCAGAGCAGGAGCCCAGCCCTGCAGAGATCCCAGCTCCTCTCCGCTCCCGCTGCCCGTGGTCCTGAGCTGCTCTCCGGGTGGCTGCAGGGTCCACGTCTCCACAGGCGCCGTGTTTCTCTGCGCGTCCCTGCCAGGCATTGCGTGGCTGCGGCGGGATGGGAGCTGGAGGTCCCGCTCCCTCCCCCTCCCCAGCAGTGTGCCCGGGTGCGAGGCACACCCTGTCATGTGGCTTTTCTCTTATTTTTTTTCATTTATTTTTAGATTGGACCTTCGCAGTTTCCACCTGCCATACTCGCGGATTTCCCTGGTCCCCAACGTGGGCCTGCAGGTCTCCATCTCCAACGCCTTTGCCGAGGTGGACGGGAACTGGCGGGTGAAGATATACTTCATGTGCGTGCCCGGCTCCCCCTTCCCCGCCCCGGCACGTCACTCTGCGCTTCCCTCTCTGTGCCTGCACAGGGTTTTTTGTCTCCTCTCCCTTCTTCCTGGGAAGCTGTCGCTTTGCTCTCACCAGATGCGCTGACTCGTTGTCCCTCAGCCGGGCTGCAGCTGCTGTGTTCCCGATTCACGTCGGGGAGCCCCTCGCTCTGGGGGAGCCCTGCCAAGTCTCCCTCCACGCCGGGGGCCCTTGGAGCTCGCCAGGCAGCGTTTTTATCCCACTTGCAAGTGGCTGGGGAGACAACGTGAAAGCCATCTCCCCTCTTGCGGCACCTGGGACATGAAGGACGGTCCCTCCCACCTTCCCGAGCACGCGCACAGCTCGGGACAGACCTGAGCCGGGGCCCGGGGTGCGCAGAGGCTGCTGCCCTCGTACAGCTGCTGAGATGGGTAAAACAGGGTGGGAGCCAAGAACGAGGTGGACCTGTGCATCAGCTCTCCTGCCTCTCTTCCACCTGCCCTGCCTGTGCTCGGCCCCCTCTATTGGAAGGTTGCCTCTCTTGGTTTATGTTCCAGCGCAATTTGGTTTCCCTGAGTTTAAAAACTTCCCCGGTGTCCGAATGCTCAGTACCGAAGCTGATTTGGGGTCCCTTCACCAGGACCACTGAGAGATGTCCCTTTCTCGTCCTCCTCTCCCCACAGCCAGGACCACGGCTCATTTGACCTGAAGGTGGAGAACGTCTACATCAAAATCAGCCTGCAGCTGGGCAGCGACTCCTCTGGGAAACCCACCGTTGGTACCTCCGACTGCAGCACCCGCATCTCCGAAGTCCGGGTCCACTTTTCGGGCAAGTTTGGGTACGTAACTTCACCGTGCAGGCCTAAAAGTGCTGTGTGTTAGCGCATCTGACACGGTAACATGGAGCCCAGGCCCTGGTGCAAGGAACAAGGTGTTGACACATCTGCTGCCCCTTCTGCCCGCGGGCTGCCTGCGCTGGCACACCGCTCCTCGGTCACTGGGCTCTTGTGATGCGCTTCTCATCCAGATGTTTTCAAGTGAATGAACGTAAATCTGGCCTGACTTTATCCTGCTGCAGCTGCACATTTAAGGGCGATTTAAGGCAGTCACTAGACTTGTGCGCGCGTGGTTTACAAGCAGGTCTGTTTGCAAACGGAAACCCTGAGGCACAGCTAGACACCAGACTGGTACGGCAGTAACATTCCCCAGTGCTCTGGAATCTCTAGTGTCTCCCTTTCCTGGCAAATGCTTCTGCAGCAGCCTCTGTGCTGAAGGGCTCCTCTCTGATTTTCTCTGCAGATGGCTTTACAACCTCTTCTACGGTGCTGTTGAGCCCAGATTCCGGAAAATCTTGGAGAGTGAGGTGTGTAAGCGAAGGAGGGCAGAGCTCCGGGTTCTTCTGGCGGTCTTTAGCCCTCACTTGCAGGAGGCTCGGAGCACACGCAGGGATTTAACGGCAGCCAGAGCGCGCGGGCGTGTGGCCGGTTTGCTGAGAACCGGAGGAGCGGGCACGGCTAGCTGCAGTCTCTGTAGCGTCATGTGGCACAGGCTGAATTCAAAACCTGCAGCCTTTGCCAAAGCCCAGCATAGCTGGTTCCTAATTAACCAGACTTTTCTTTCCATGTGGTCAGTTAATTAGATCTTACGTCTCGGCCAAACTCACTGTAACAGAGGAAACCTGATCAGAGCCGTTCTTTAAACGGCCGCGTGCCCGTGTGCTTTGGGGAGCAGTGGGGGAGAAATCCTCGTTTCTGGTCTCAGGCGCTTGCCAGCATGTTTTAACGGGGTGCGTCAGGGAGCCCTGGTCCCGTCCGCCTGGTGCAGAGATCTGCAACAAGCCATGGAAACAAGCTGTTAGCAGTAATTACTACAAGGCGAACTGGCAGGAGTCACAGCCTCCCTGGATGTGAACCTTGCTCAGGAAGGAGGTGGCTGGAGAAGAGGCAGATCCCGCTCCCGCGGCAGATCCCACCCTGCCTGGGCTCTATTCCCGATGCCATGGAGTGGCTTCCCGAGGCCCCCGGGAGCGGTGGCAGCAGATGGGCTGGCAGCAGGAGCGAAGCCGGGGCTCAGAGGCCTTTTCTGCTGTTTTGCCTCCTGGAAGCAGGGAGGGAGCACTGCACTGGGACCCCGAGGTGCAGCCTGGTCCCAACCCAGCTGCGGCCCTGGCAGCCCATGTCTGCCCTCGCTCACCCTCGCTGCCTTTCTCGCCCGCAGGTCTGTGAGAGAGTAGTCAAGTCTGTGCGCAGCGACCTCCAGCCTTACCTCCAGACCCTGCCAGGTACCGGGTGGGCGCTGCATGGGGTTGTAGGACACTTCCCGGCCGTGAGGACAGTGCTTTACCTTGTGCCCACTCCCCATTTCCTTGTGTTTTTGCACCCCAGCTGGGAGCTGGGGAGCTGTGTCAGCAGAGACTGGTCACGCTGCCTGCTCGTCTGCACGTAGCCCCCAAGGAGCCGTGCCCAGCACTGGCAGGAGCAGGGGTGCCTTGGCCCGGGGACCCAGACTGTTCCTCCGGTCCGGGAGTCAGTCTGCATGGCTGAGACACAGCCAGGAGGAAATGTGGGTTTTGGTTCTAATCAGAAACAAACACACGTGAAGCTGGTGCTGAGCTGTTGCACCAGGAAGCCCGGGCACGGCACTGCCTGGACGTCAGTGGAGGCAATCTGCTCCTGGCTTTCCTGTGCCATCTCCCACTCGCTCATCCGTCTGTCCCGTGTTTTACAGTCACGGCCAGGATAGATGCCATGGCTGGGATCGATTACTCCTTGGTGGCACCCCCAGCTGCTACTGCCAAGTATCTGGACGTGAAGCTGAAGGTGAGAGGCTGCCCCGGGAAAGTCTGATTTGGCTGATGCCGTCACCACAGGCTGCGGGGGAGCCACATTTGGACACCTCCTGCAAATGCTGTTTCCCAGCTCAGGTCAGCGGGCGAGTCCCACTGCCCTCTGCTCTCTCGTTTCACCTCTCTCCCTCCTCCCAGGGTGAATTCTTCTCCCTGGCCCACCGCTCCACCGTCCCCTTCGCTCCGCTGGCGCTGGCCTTCCCCCCGGATCATGACCGCATGGTTTACTTCGGAGCCTCCAGCTTTTTCTTCAACACAGCCGGCTTCGCCTACCATGCAGCCGGAGTGCTGGTCTTCGAAATCACGGACTCCATGGTGAGCAGTGTGGTGGGACAGGGGCCACCCTGCGCCTCTGGGCAGCAGGTTCCATTTGCAGAGAGCAGAGGCAGCCTGCGGTCCTGAAGAGCTTCCCCGGTGAGCTGCCCGGGGGCTGGGGGCTGGGGGCTGTGGGATAGGGATGGGGCCGTCGGGCACGGCAGTGCGTGGGAGGGCGGGGGGCTGATCCCGCCATGGGCTCAGCTGCGTGTGACCCTGGCGTGACCGTCCTCTCCCTGCAGATCCCAAAGGACATTGGCTTCCGCATGAACACCTCCACCTTCTCAGCCTTCGTTCCCCAGGTGAGTGCTCCAGCCCTGAGCTCCTGCCGCACACACCCGGGGCTCTGCTCTGTGCGGGGTGGTGTCCCCCAGGAACGGGGGGTTGTGCCGCTGTCCCTACCCTTCCTTGCTCTCTGCAGCTCGAGGGGATGTACCCGGACATGCTGATGAAGTTCAGGCTGTCCGCCCCCTCCGCCCCGTTCCTGAGCATTGGACCAGAGGGGCTCTTGCTCCAGCCTCTCGTGGATGTCCAGGCTTACGCCATCCTCCCCAACTCCAGCCTGGCTCCTCTCTTCCTCCTCAGCCTGGTGAGTACGGCACAGCCTGCCCCGTGCCCGTGGTCCCGGCTGGGCATCTCCTGGTGCAGCCACAGATCTGCCTGTCGCCGTCTGGGTGGTGAGCTCTCAGCGGGGCGAAGATGGGAGTGTGAGCTGTGCGCTGTCCTCCTGCGTCCAGCAACGCTGAGCCCCTCAAAACCAGCCCAGGCCTGGTCCCGCGGGGGGGGGTCCCCACAAAAAAATACCTGAGCTGACAAATGCCAGGTTTAACGCTGCGTGCAAATGTGCCCCTGGATGGACAGTGGTCCCGCTGCGTTTTGGCTGGTCTAAGCCGTTCCCCTGGGTGTCTGGTTTGGGGGAGATGGGGTGAGCACTGCTGGAGCTCTGCACTCTCTCCCCAGACGGGAAACATGTCTGCCATCATCGACGTGAAATCCGGCCGCATTGTTGGGAGCCTGAAGGTGGGCAGGTATGGAGGGGGAGGGGGAGCAGTGCAGGGAGGTGGGGAGGTGCTTCTGTTCTGGGCTCTGGAGACAGAAGGGAGGTGGGGAGGTCCCAGGGATGGGGACCCAGTGTTGGGTGGATGAGCTGCAGCTGGAGGGAGCGGAACCGCATGGCCATTGACAGGCGGCACCGAGGTGGGAACTGCTCTCGCTATTGGGACAGCCTTCACAGCACCGCTTCTGTCTCTGCGCAGGATGAAGCTCTCTCTGAAGCATTCGGATGTCGGCACTTTCCAGGTAAGTGATCCTTGACCACGACCAGAGCCCCTGGCATGGAGGTGAGACTGCTGGTCCAATACGGGACCTGGGGCTGCACCCAGGACCCCCCCCACCTCAGCCTGCGAGGCTGACAGAGGACACAGAGCCAGCTGCCGTTTCCTCTTTCACCCCTATGCTTCCTACCCTGCCAGCATGGCCAGACAAAGCTGCTGGGCTCTGGAGAAGCGTGTGCCCATCCCAGCTCCTTGTCACTTTTCCTAATTATCCTCCAGTGCCTGGTCACCTGCTCTCCCGCAGGCTAAAGCTCTTCTTCCCGCTCTCTCCGCTCCCCAGGTGCGAATGCTGCAGTCCATGATGAACGCCTTGGCTTCCACTATGCTGCTCCCGCGTGTTAATGGTAAGAACCTGCTGGGGGGACTGGGGGTGCTGGCCTGGCCCCTCTGTCTGAGCAGGCCCGGCTTGCTAATTAAACCCCTGTTGCCAAGCCTGGGCGGTGGGTAAAGCCTGCAGCAAGGATGGGAGGCGGCAGTAAAAGCTGCTGCTGGAGGCAGGCTGCAGCGTCCTGGAGCCTCTTGGCGCTGTGACATGCATCCAGCAGTGAAGACAATGGAAAAAATGAGCACAACGCTTTCCAGACCCTCACCCCTCCTTGCTGCTTCTCACAACTCCTCAGCAAATGGGGCCAGAGCGGGGCTGGCGGGGCAGTGGCACGGCACAGCGTGCAGCCCCCAGCTTTTCTGTGAAGCTTGGGAGGAATTTCCTTTGCCCTCCCCAGAGCAGCAGGGGTGAGGAGAGGGCAGGGAGGAGGAGGTGGCTGCCGGGGTGTCTGGCCCTGCTCCCTCTTGCTCCCATTCCCGTCCCAACGCGGCCGTGCGTGCTGTCTCTTCCAGCCAGGCTAGACGAGGGTTTCCCGCTGCCGCTGCCGGACAGGACACAGCTCTCCAACATCCTCCTGCGGTTTCACCAGGTGGGTGAGGGGGAGCGGCCAGCCCCGGCCAGCGCCTGTCCCGCCGCTGCCAAGCCCCGCCGGAGCGGCCGGCTGCTGCTGGCACGGGGTGCAGAGCCGGTCCCCCAGCCCGTGGTGGGCACTGGCGGGCAGGAGGGGTGCGCTTGGCCGGGATCCCGGCGGCACGGCTGCCAGCCGGAGCCCCGCTTTTCCCGTCCGTACAGTGGGGATCCGGGCTCTGCACCCCCGGGCCAGCACCGCATCGCTCTCCAGTTCTTAAACCCGAGGCTTGAATTTCCCACGAGGCTTTTCCTACCGCGCCGCGCTCCGCGGCAGCGCTCGCCCCGAGCCCCTGCCTGCCCCGGCCGCGGTGCGGGGTGCGGGGTGCGGGGTGCGGCGGTGCCTGCGAGCGCAGGGCGGCCGCCGCCGACGCCTCTGCCCGCGGCGGGACGGGCAGCGCCCGTCGGGCTCCGCGGAAACAGCTCTGCTGCTCCGGGGGGCGGGAGACAGCCCTGTCCCGGGCCTCAGAGGGCTGCCACTACGGGGACACTGAGGGTTTATTGCGAGGCGTGGCTGTGAAGTGTCTTCAGAGCTAAAATTAGGCACGGGGGCTGGCAGAGCCACGCCTGCCCGGCCACCCTCCCTCCCCGGGATGCAGTGGGTGCCGGGGAGCACGGCAGTCGCCAACAGAAAGCGGCTGCTGGTGCCTGTCGCAGCCCCACGCCTTCTGTCTTTCCCCCAGAATTTCCTGCTGCTGGGAGCAGACGTTCGCTATCAGCCCCGGCCATGGCGATAAGGCGACGAGAGGGACCTCGAGCACCGAAAATGCCCCCCTCGCCCCTTCCCTCCCTCCGGCCCTCCTCCCGGCGATGAAGACTCCTGGCTCCGCAGCCTCCCGCACCGCCTGCCTGGGCCTGGACAGCGGCGGGGGGCAGGAGCACCCCGGGGGCGAACCCCGCGTCCCGGCCGGCGCCTCACCCGGCGATACCGGCAGCCGGGGGTCCCTGGCCCCCCAACCCCGCCCTGGCCCCCTCCCCCT
>WHYT01016981.1:307579-353124 GCA_009806455.1 Tetrax tetrax
GCGGGTGGCGGGGCTGTGTGCGGTGGTGCTGTCGCTGAGCCTGCGGTGCCTTCCCGGGACCGGGTCCCGCTCGGGGCGGCCGCGGGGCGCCGGGAGCCCCCCGGGGAGGGCAGGCGCCCGGGAACGCCCGTTCCGGCTGTTTTTATCCCTGCGGTCACGGCAGCGCACCACGGCCCGTTATGTTTCCACCGTTACTTCACTTTTCCACCGAGGGGTCGCCCCCGCGGACCCCGGCTCCGCCCGGCAGCGGGACGGGACGGGACGGGCGGAACCGGAGCGGCGCGGAACGCAGGGGCGGGGAGGCGGGGGGGCCGCTTTGGCGGCGCACGGCGGGGCGGCCCCGTGCCCGTCCGTCCCGTAAAGCGCTCCGCCGTGGTCGGGGGGCGGCCATGCTGCCCTGGGGGCGAGCGCTGCGGGCGGCGGGGCTCCTCCGCTCGGCCGCCGCCGCCCCCCGCCCCGGGGCCGTCCGCCGAGCGCGCTGCGGGCCGGGCGAGCGGCCGGGGGGGCGCGGGGCCGCGCTGCCCGCGGGGCCGGACCTGCGGCAGTTCCTGAGAGCGGCCGCCGCCGCCGGGGAGCCGCGGCCCGGGCCGGGTTCTGCCCCCGAGCCGGAGCCGGAGCCGGAGCCGGGCTCTGCCCCCGGGACCGGGAAAGGTCTGTGGTGCCTCCGCCTCTCCAGCCGTGAGGGTCCTGCAGCCGCAGTGGGACTCAGGGCAGCACGTGCGGGGGAGGCGAGTGGTTTGGGGGCCTCGGGGAGGATTTTGGTGTTAGAAAGGTCGGGTCGCTGTGGCGGCTCTCCGCAGGCCGTGTGCCGGGCTCTCGGGGGGCTGTGGCAGAGCTTTCGGGCTGCGGTGCCCCGCGGAGGGGGGCTGCACTGCACTGGGTGCCCCATCTCAGTAACAACACTGCTCCTGCTTCTCTGCCAGCCGCAGTCCGGCCCTGTGGTGCTGGAGTGACGAGCCCGGAGGCACTCGGGTGCCCCGGTGCCACTAGCAGAGTCGTGTCTGTTTTTGATTTACCCTTCTGTACGGGCTGCAAGTGAAGACAGCTTTTGTGCCACTTGCCTGCCTCTCTGCAGTGGTGGGACTGAAGTTTCCTGTGGAAAAAGATCACAGAGACAGGTTGTAGATGAGAGCTGGGGCAGGCCTCTGCGTCACGCCGCCTCTGTTGCAGTGTACCTGGAGACGTACGGCTGCCAGATGAACGTCAGTGACACGGAGATCGCCTGGGCCATCCTGCGGAGGAACGGCTACGCCAGGACGAAGGACCCGGACGAGGTAAGGCACCTCGGCAGCTCTCCTGTGGCGCAGGCGCCGCACCCCTGCTGCAGGTCCCGGCTTTTGTCTGGAGTGCACTCCTGCAAGGTGAGTGGCTTCTGCAGTCTGAGTTCTGTGAAGTAAAGGAAAACTCCTGACAAGTGTACTGGAAAGCTGTAGGTTGGTTTTTTCCTTAGACTGCTGGCTTCCCTCTCAGTTGGAGAAGGACTGGACGCAGCGGGATGCTGCTCACTCGGCTTTGTCCGAGTTTACTTCTGCCATTGAGTGGAAGGCTCTGCTTGTCTTCTCTCAGTTTCTTGCACCTTTTTTGTTGGAATGCACCACGTACTTGGGCAGATCTTTTTCACTGAGTTGAGTTTTGTAGTCTGCCTCTTCAGGTTATCTGTGCAGGGCATGGGTATCTGCTGTTTGGCTTTTACAAATTCTTCTTCCTTTTTTTTTTGCTGTTTTCAATCCAGGCAGATGTGATTCTCCTTGTCACCTGTTCTGTGAGGTAAGGAAACTTTTGCCACTGCTGGTTTGGGACATTTTAAAGGAATTTCCCTTTGAAAACCAAGGCAGTAAATGTGTTGTGTGAGGAAAAGCATGCAGGTGTGAAACTGCTTAGTTGAGGGCAGAGCTGGCTGAGGCTGCACAGATTGGTGCTTTAACCGTTTTAAATTTTTCTAATCCTGTCTTCTCTTGAACCGACTGTCTCTCTAGGACACAGTCAGTACTTTAGACATTTGGGAAATATGTTTAGGGGCAATTTGGGATATAAATGTGCAGGGAACTTTGCTTGTTTTCCCTGAGGGTGTCAAGCACTCGCTGTCGCTTGCAGGGCAGCTCGCGTTGGCTGGCTAAGGCAGGCCTTTTCTCTGCCAGAGCTCAGTCCCTCAGCTGTTCCTGCAGCGCACGTGCTCCAAGCGAGCAAAACGATCGCAGATAAAATAAAGTCAAGAGGTAACCCCCACACCACAAACGGCACTTCCCTGTGCCGGCCAGCCCACCAGGCGGATGATTCCCCGTCCCTGGTTGGATTCTCCTCTCAAGGCTCTTGGGCTGCTTCATGTTGGAGGGCTGTGGAAGTGTGGCACTTGGAATGAAGTGCGGCAGTTGGAATAACCACTGTTTTCCTGGCTTCCCAGGGAGAAGGCGGAGCAGGCCATCTGGAATCGCCTGCGGCACCTGAAGGCGCTGAAAGCCCGGCGGCAGCAGGCTCGCTCACCTCTCCGCATCGGGATTCTAGGTACCCGGCGGGATGCGCAGCGGTGGCCGCGCACGCTGCTGCGCCGCAGCCCGTCCTGCTGCCTTTCCGCTTCCCCTCTGGGGGCACCAAGCCTCTTCCGCAGGGCGACGGCGGGTAGTGAAGGGCTGCGGAGGTGTAACGCAGGGTGGGCGTTCCTCACGAGGACCCTTCTCCCTTGGCGGCAGGGTGCATGGCCGAGAGGCTGAAGGAGGAGATCCTGCACAGGGAGAAGCTGGTCGATGTTGTGGCAGGCCCCGATGCGTATCGTGACCTTCCCCGGCTGCTGGCCGTGGCGGAGTCTGGCCAGCAAGCTGCTAACGTCCTGCTGTCGCTAGAGGAGACGTACGCAGATATTCTGCCTGTCCAGACTGGCGCAGGTGGCACGACAGCCTTTGTGTAAGCACTTCTTTTTCCTGTGCGCGTTCCTGGGGCTCTGGTTTGGAAATACTGCCGTGCGGAGCAGAGCTGCCGGTGCCAGGGGCTGCCCAGGAGAGGCGGTGCCTGGCTGCGCCCGCTCCCGGCAGCCCGGAGGCACAGGCCCGCCAGACTGTGTGCGTCTGCTGCTTGGCCGTCCGACAGCCCCGCAGAGACGGCCCCGCTCTGCCTGTCTGCGGGCCGCCCGCTCTGCCCCGGGAACGCTGGTCGTCTCGGCCGGACGCTGTGCCGAGAGGTGCCTGTGCCTCTCTCATCCCCTGCCTTCTGCTGTGTCCTGCTGTATCCTTTAATTCTTCTAATCCTCCGTGCACTGTAACTTCTGTTTGTTTGCTTCCATTTGTTTAGTTTGATAATGAGATTCCCAAACGTGACATCAGACCCTGCTCGCTGTGGCCGCAGGGTGCGGAGGGACAGTGTCACCTTCTGTAGGCACGCGATGCCAGAGGTCCTGTGATCACTGCCACATTGCAGTGTAAGCCTGTGCCTCCTTAGTTGCTTTCCAAGTTTCTTGGGAACGTGTGCGAAAAATCAGGAGGTGTCAGCTAGAGGCAGGCGGAGGCCAGCTCTGGCTGGAGCGGTGTGTGAGGGGAAGCTGCGGAGCTGTGTTCGGAGCCAGCGCTGCGCGTGCTGCGGGCCGAGGGAGCTGGCTGAGGGCGGCAGTGCAGGGGGGTCAGAGCAGGGCGGGATGCAGTGTGGGTGGTTCTTCCGGGGCGATGCAGCGTGGCCTGTGCTGTACCTCTCGGCAGATCCATCATGCGGGGCTGCGACAACATGTGTAGCTACTGCATCGTGCCCTTCACCCGGGGCCGCGAACGGAGCCGCCCCATCGCGTCCGTCCTGCAGGAAGTGAGGATGCTCTCGGATCAGGTGAGGCAGAGCCGCCTTCCCGCCTGTTTCCAGCGATCCCTTTGGCCAGTGAGGGTAGCACAGGGTTCCACCAGTGGCTTTTGATTCCCGTCTGACAGACAGGGAAGGGGGGGCTTCCCCCAGAGACCCCTCCTTGAAGTAAAAGTCAAACCGTGCTGCGCAGTTATATTTTTTCCTCTCCATTTGTTCATGTAGGGAGTGAAAGAAGTGACCCTTTTGGGTCAGAATGTCAACAGCTTTCGAGACATGTCGGAGGTGCAGTTTCACTCAGCCGCTGCCCCAGCCCTGAGTCGGGGCTTTAGCACGGTCTACAAAGCCAAACCGGGAGGCTTGCGCTTCGCACACCTTCTAGACCACGTCTCTAGAATTGATCCAGAAATGAGGATCCGTTTCACCTCTCCACACCCCAAGGACTTCCCTGATGAGGCAAGTGTAAAATAAACTCCTGGACCTCTGCTTGCAGCAGGCAGCTCTGAACTGCTAGATGGGTGCTGTGCTTCCTTCCCAAAGGGAACGTGGGATCACAGAGTGGGAACAGCGCCCCTGGGAGGGGGAATGCTTGTACTAAAGCTTGCAGGTTGGCAGTTTGCTGGCTTTTGCCCAGAGAAGACTCTTCCCCTCAGCATCCTGGTAGACTTGAGCTGTCCATGACGTTGTCTCCTGATTGCTCATTGCAGGTCCTGCAGCTTATCCAGGAGCGACACAACATCTGCAAGCAGCTTCACCTCCCGGCCCAGAGCGGAAGCACGCGAGTCCTGGAGGCCATGCGACGAGGGTGAGCGATCACCACGGGGCGTCCTGTGCCCTGCCCCTTGCTTTGGGGTGCTGGTTTCTCCTCGCCAATGTCATCATTCTCTAATTAGCAAATCCACATGTGGTTCATTGCAGATACACAAGAGAAGCGTATTTGGAGCTTGTACGCCATGTGCGTGCGTCCATTCCAGGTAGGTGTTCCTGTTAGCTTGGCCTGAGCTCAGCACAGCTACACCTTACTGTTCTTTCTTGAGTGAAGCGTTCGTCTCTTCCTTCAGGGAAGTGCAAAGCTGCCTCTCTGTTACAGGAGTGAGCTTAAGCAGCGACTTCATTGCCGGCTTCTGTGGAGAGACGGAGGAAGATCACCAGCAGACCGTGTCCTTGCTGCGGGAGGTCCGCTACAACGTAGGGTTCCTGTTTGCCTACAGCATGAGACAGGTGAGTGCAGGACCTGATGGGGAAGATTCTTATCTCTGAGTATCTCACCTAATTCCTGAGTGCTATTTCTCACAATAAGGCACTTTTAAAAAAGCTGTTGAAAACAATATCTAAGGATTTGGTATATTGGTAGATTTTTTTGCTTGCATGCAGCACTTCTAGGGTGTGTGGTTCTGCAAGGGCCACCTTTGTGCCTGACAGGCTTCCAGCTCCCTTGTGTGAGTGTCAGGGTTGGTTACTGGTTGGTTGGCCAGCTCTGCAGATGCCCCAGAGTGATTGCAGTGAAGCAGCAATGTCTGCAGAGATCTGGCTGCTGGTTCATTTTCATTTCCTGATGAGAAATTGTGCTGATGTACAGAGACTCTATACAGAGTCTGGAGAGAAGTGGTGAATTTTCAGAAGGTATTTCCATGGCAAGAGTGGATAGTTGACAGGTCTCTAATAGAGTGCTCTCCAAACTGTACGATGCTGATGGGGAAGAGGACAGGAAGTTGGGAAACATAAGGAAGAGAAGGAACATGGATAGTACATGGACTAGAAGCAGCAGAGTCCAGTGCCTGTCCTTGTGGGCAGACAGGCGACAGGCACATCTCACATAGGAGCTGCAGAGCTGCTTCACGCAGCCACCGGGACTCGGCGCCCCGCTTCAGACCTTCTGCCAAAAAGATGGTGCAGCAGGAACGTCCCTTGCGATTGTAAATACAAGCTGTAGTGCGTGGAAAGCTGTTGCCTGTGGAGCAGCCAGGCTGGCTGGGCTCAGACAAGGTTCTATCCCAGCCTGGTTATTGAGGGCCACACTTGCTTTGTCTGTTTACAGAAAACGCGGGCGTATCACCGCCTGCAGGACGATGTGCCTGCAGACGTAAAACGGCGGCGGCTGGAGGAGCTCATTGCTGTCTTTCGAGAGGAGGCTGCGAGGGCAAACGAGGCGATGGTGGGCCAGTCGCAGCTGGTGCTGGTGGAGGGGGTGAGCGTGCCTGCAGCAGAGTTGTCCTTCTCCCCTCTTGTGGGCCAAGAGGCTCTTAGGCTGTACACAGCAATTGTCACTTCTGCCTTCCCTTCTCACTTTCCCCACACAATCCCAGGACTCCAAGACTGTATCTTCCCACTTAAGCAGCCAGCCTGGTTTTCCAAAGTGCTGAGCTGAGCACAGGGACATGGCATGGGTTAGAGACGTGTCTCTGGCCGGGCACTGAATTGGTGCAGGCTTTGAAACGTCAGCTGTGTGGGTGTCACCACAGCAGCTCTGGCCGCAGGGCTTCGTTACATGGCATGCTTAACGGTGTGGAATGTGGATTGTAATGCTGGCAGTGGTGCCCAATTAATTCCCGAGGCGGTAAAGCCCAGCAGTGAGCCGGAGCTGGTGCCATGCAGGTAATGTTCCTTGTCCTCCTTGCAGCCCAGCAAGCGCTCTGCCTCGGAGCTGTGTGGGAGGAATGACGGCAACATCAAGGTGATCTTCCCTGATGCCGAGATGGAGGATGCTGCAGGCTGCGAGGCTCCGGGCAGAGCCCGGCCAGGGGACTACGTGCTGGTGAAGGTGACCTGTCTGCAGCGCTTGTTTCCTTGGGCTCCTTTCCTTGCACAGTGCTGCTCTCTAGAGCAGCTGCTGCCAGGAGAGCCTAAAATTAGAATGGATCCTCCTCAGCCGGTCTGTTCCTGAGGGCTGTTGTGCTGTTTCCTTCAGGTAACCTCTGCCAGCTCTCAGACCTTGAAGGGAGTTCCGCTCTGTCGTACGACCCTGTCCCGCTCTGCGGCTTGTCGCTGAGGGGTCCATGCTGGCGGTGGGCAAAAGCAGCACGTTTTCTTCAGGAAGAAACAAGGAGGCTTGGTCGGGTGGAGACGGGGTAGAAATACTGGGAGATGTATGTATATTAGAATACAGATATGAAATAATAACAATAAAATATATATATATTTCTGTCTTGGCAACAACCTACCCCCCATGGATCTGCGCGGGTCTGTAGGCCAGAGGGGTGGGAGCTGCGCTGGACTCGCCAAATGCGGGTGCTGTGTGATCTTGTACGGTCCCTCTCAGGCGTGGGCCGCCCCTGCAGAGCTGCAGGGCTGTCCGCTGACCTGCTCGCGTCCTCCCGCGCAGCCCAGCCCGAGACGTGTGTGTCTGCGGGGCAGGTCGCTCCTGCTGGCTGGGCTGAGTCTAGGAGCTGCAGAAACTGGTAGTGCCTGGAAAATACAGCTCCAGGGACTGCTGGAGAATGGCGGGAGTGCTGCCAAAGGGGATGGAGAGCTGGAAGAACAGGAGAGGATCGTGGTGAATTCTTTCCAAGTGTTGGTAACGTCCCTGTCTGCAAAATGCTCGGGGAGGGGAGTAAGAGCCTGCCCTGTGCCTGCGTGGTGGATTGTGGCACTGAACTGTGTATACAGAATGATGTTAACCTGCACAGGTGATGCTTAATTTGTTGGACCCGAGGCTGAGGAATTCAGCCTTGCCCTCGCACCGGGGATATTTGGATTTGGGTTACAGAGAAGGGGTCTCCCCCTCTCCAGGCCGGGGGATGCGTGCTAAGGGCTGGCTGCTGGCCGGGGGTTGTCTCTGGCCTGTTAGAACTTAAGGTGCGACTGTGATCCAGACATCTGTGGATGTCCTTCCCTTGGCTCACTGGAGGAGAGAATGGTTGTAACAGTTTAAATGGCCAGTAAGTTCTTTAGTGCATCTTAGAATTCCTTGTTTTTGTCAGCCTGCAGCTAGCCCCAGCCATGCTGTGTCATGTTCCAGCCTGCTCTGCCAAGTTCAAGCAAGCACTGTAAGTAAATGCTCTCTTACGAGATGTGAGAAAGAGTCATCCCTTTTAATAGAGAGTCGTGTTGTTAAAATAAATTGTTGTAAAAGGCTCTACTCCGTGACAAATTTTGAAGGAACAGCTGATGGACTGTGAATAGAGCAGTCACTACATGAATCTGCAGGATTTTAAAATAAACATGAAAGGGTTTTGCTAGAAAGCTGCCTCTTATGCTCAGTTCTGTCTGGGATGTAACTGTATCTCTTTGAAGACAGCATGCTTCACTGCATATTCATGAGACCTTAGTTGAAGAAACAAATACATCTTGCTTATTGTCTCAGAGCTGATTCTGCTCTCTCAGTGAATTTGCCCCGTCAGCGCTCGTTGGTGTGGGGTTTGAGGTGCTGACACACACACAGTGCTGCTCTGCGCCCCTGCCTCCAAACGGGAGGGTGGCTGGCGCCCAAATTCACAACCAGGTCCCAGACTGGCGCTGCCTAGGGAGCGTGAGCCTCGGAGCAGGGGTTTTGAGGAGGAGGCAGCGAGAGGCTGTTGGGTTTGAAATACCAAAGGAGGCAGCAGGGTGTGTGAGCATCATCCCTCAGAAGTGACAGGCGCTGAAGCCTGTGCCTGCTCATTAAAATGGCCGGGTAAGTGGCCTGGTTTAACCGTCCTGCGACACCTCTCACAGGATATTCTTCCCATGCGTCTTGAAACAGCGGCCCAAGCCAGCTCCCCCTGAGAGGGCTGATGCCCACCTTTCCCTGCTTGTTTTGACTTCTCCCCACAAGCACCTGTTTGAGGTGAGAGCGCAGACCTCAGCGTGCTCCCCCTGCTCCTCGCAGCTCTGAGACCAGCTGTGGCCCTTTTACAATCATTATTTTAAAAGCCAGAGACTAATGAGGAGGAGAGCCGGGTTTTACATCTTGATGAGAAGGTGATAATGCTCACTGCACAGACTCCCCAGGGAGCCGTAGCGCTTACCGTTTGCCTCGCCTCCTTAGTTTTTATAGGCCTCACAAATGAAGGCTGAGGTTTAAGGCAGCGAAGCATCCATTAGGAAGCGCTTGCAGTGACCTTGGAGGCTGAGTTAGTCATTTGGCACTGCCTGAAAGCAGGAATGTTGTTTTTTTTTCTCAGGGGCTGGAGGAAGGATGCAGTTTCTGTATCATTTGTCAGAAGATTTGCTCCTTGAATTCAGCTGCTGGGAGAGCTGAACTCATGTCTCCCAGGCCCCTCCCAGGCTCCACTGGCTTCTGGGCACAGGAGATGCTTCTCAGAGGCAAAACACGCCAGTGGGATGCTGGGTGGTATTTTGTTTTGGGGATGACTCAGGAGTCTTCCTCAGGTCAGACCCACAACACCAGATCCCGCCTTGCTGTGCAGCCCCGGTGTTCTGTGCCCTCAGCCTTCCTGTATCCGTCGGGCTGGGGTGGGAGCCGCCAGCAATACCACCACCAGGCCAGGAGCCACCAGCCTCAGGCAGGAGAAAAAAAAGCAGAGGGGAAAAAAAGCCTGTCAGAGCAATGGCAGTGTTTATTCACATGGTTTGGGGTTATCTGCTTGCTCTTTCCGCTCTTTATTCCTGTGGTTCCAAGTTTATGTTCCCGCTATCGGGCAGAGTGGGTTTCCCACATCAGCGAGACCAGCCACCTTTGAACCCTGCCTTGAACCGTTCCCACAAAAAGCTGTGTTGAGGACAAGCCCTGGAAAAGGTGCTGAAGTAGAGCCTTGCCCAGCCTCGCCTCCTTCCCAGGCAGCTGTCCCAGGGTCCCTCCGAACAGACAAACCCTTTTTTGTCTCCCTTCCGGCAGTCGTGCCCCAGTTACACCCCTGGGCAAACACCTAGCGAGGCACACGGTGGCTCAGCTTTCCCAGCACAGAACTGAAGTGCTGGGATGTCATTTGCTTTCAAGCCCCAGCCGTGCCCCGAGGCGTCTCCTGACGCCAGGGTTTCACAACACGGGCCTGCACGTTTCCTTTTCGTGCTTGCAATGCGTGCTGCGTGAGGCTGGACACCACCACGAGCACACAAACAGCTTCACGTGGTGGAGAGGTGGCTGTCAGGGAGAACAAGAGCCCGTTTGTTCTCCGCAAGCCCATCACACACCCTCAAGAGCCAACGTGCTTGTCCTCAGGTCTCGGCGGTGCTTTCGGAGCGGAGGGGCAGGCGGCAGCGGGCGCTCTGAGCCAGCGCTCATCTCCTCATCGCTGCCGTTGGCCCAAGGACGCTCTCAGCACAGGTGCCCATCGTTGCCTGCGCCGCCCCTGCCAGCCTTGCTCCCTGCCCGAGCCTCTCTCAGCAGCCGGGGCAGAGCCGGCTGGCATTTCCCAGCGCAGAGCAGGCTGTGCTGTGTCACGTCCTTCCCCAGAGCCCCCGGTGCTCTGCAATCTGTTTTCCCTCTGCATTTCAACGCAGTCAGCGGGAAGGAGTGACACGTGTCCCTGACAGCAGCGTGTAAGCGCAGTTTGCTTTGGGCCAGCTGAGGACCTGCTCTGTGCCAAGGCGGTGGCAGGTGACGGGACGCGTTGCCTCCGAGCGATGCGCCGAGCAGCCTGCTGGGCTGTGCCGGGGTGAAACGCTGTCCTTCCCTTTTCTCGAGGGTTTTCACTTCGGCTGACAGGCTTCACGCGCTTGCCAGCCCTCTTCCCCGGCCCCTTCCTCGTCCCCTGCCGTGGGCTGGGGCTCCGTGGGGTTTCCCTTGGTGGCTTCTCATCACTGCTGCTCTGCGCGTAACGCTTAGGGATTCAACACAGCATAAAGAACTTTTAAAAATGTTCAATTTCTACAATCAGTTCTATCTTTTTTCACTCTTTTCTGGAACCGGCTATGGTCGGGTTCCAGCAGGAAGGTTCCCCCTTCGGGAGGGGTTGGATCGGGCTCGTAGGGAGCGGATTGATGCACTGAACCGCGGTTCCTTACGTGTGCTTCTCACATAAACAGGGAGAGAGGTGCCTGGTTCCTTGAAGGCTCCTGAAGGCTCCTCCGCCACTGACAGCAAACTCTGCCACGCTGGAAACATCACGGGCTCTCCATCGTGGCAGCGGGCAGCTGCCAGGCCCTGCCTGCCTCCCCCGTGTCCCCCCACTCGTGTCCCCCCGGGGCCGCCCCAGGCCACTCCGCAGCCCGCCCGGCTCCTGCTCCGGGCCGGTGTTGCCGCCTGTCCCCGGAGCCATTCTGGGGCTGCGGGCTGAATGTCAGTGACGGAGGTGCTGATGGTGAGTGGCAGCTCCAATTTCTCAGGGGTTTGTGAATTCAGAGGGTGTCTTACAGCTCTGTCACAGTAGCTGCTGCTCTCTGGGGGCTCGGAGTCCTGCGGCTCTCCCTCCTCCCTTGTGAGCAATTTATTTCCTTTTCTGACAGCCAGCTATTGACTTATTCTCCCAAAGATGCGATGTCCTGTCTCATCAGGTTTAAATTAGTTTTATCTTCAGACTTTCCTATTAACAAGCACTCATGGTGGTGTCATTACTTGATATCTATTTTCTGGTATATTTCATTGATGGTTCTGTCTCTTCCAGACACTTTTTTCAAGTATTTTTTCCCCTGCTGCCTGAGTTATTTAATAGTTCACTGGGAACGGAGAAATTCGGGACTGTGTTCTCCGCTGGGGAAAAGAGGAAAGAGCGGTGGAAACACAGCTCTGTGCACGGTGATGGGGCTGAGCCGGCATCGGCTGCCAGCTGTGGAGGGGAGAGCACAGCGTGGCCGAGCCCCTGCCGACTTCCCGGGCAGCCGGAGCCCGTGAGCCAAGAGCCGGATAACAGCTCTGTGCAGGCAGTGCTCCCCGTGCTTGGCAGGTTCCCACCCCTCAGCAGAACTGCCTCTAGGAAACCGGGAGTGGAAGGGAATTCATTCTCGTGATTCCAAGGGCTCCCATCAGCAGGGTCTCTGCTCCTGCTGGGTCGGAGCCACCTTCTCAGGGATCTGTCATTGTGTCCTCAGCGGCGTCAAAAGCAAAGCCCAGTGGTGTTGAAAACACCCTGAACTCCTCAGTCCCCTTAGGGCTCATTCACACTCCCTAAGGGTTTCGTTTCCAGGAGTCGCTTGGGCCAGGCAAGGCAGCGTGGGGATGGGAAGTGGGATTGGATCAGCATCACGGGGAGAGGATTGACGTACCAACCGCAGTTCCTTACGTGTGCTTCTCGCATTAATGGGGAGAGAGATGCCTGGTTCCTTGAACGGAAACCTGGCTGTGACAGCAGCCTGATGCAGGGTGGCACTGCTAACGGAGCCATGGGTGCTCCGGGGATGCTGGTCACTGCTAACGGAGCCATCGGGCGCTCCGGAGATGCTGGTCACTGCTAACGGAGCCGTCGGGTGCTCCGGGGATGCTGGTCACTGCTAACGGAGCCATCGGGTGCTCCGGGGATGCTGGTCACTGCTAACGGAGCCGTTGGGTGCTCCGGGGATGCTGGTCACTGCTAACGGAGCCGTCGGGTGCTCCGGGGACACCGCTCACTGCTAACGGAGCCGTCGGGCTCTCGGGGGATGCCCTGCTTGCTGTGGCTGCTCTGCAACGTCTGGTCACCGAGAGCAGTCGCCTGCCCAGGCGCTGCTGGCCGGCTGCAGAACGGGTAACGGGCGGCGGTGCCTACAGCACTGGGTTTAGGCTGGTTAGTATTCAGCGCACTGCTGTGAAAATGGAAAGCCAGACGGAATTGTCCTCCTCCCCTCCCTGCATCCATGAGTCACCCAGGAAACCTTTACACCCGTCTTCGCAATCACTCACAACCAGTGAGCCTGGGCTGGGAACCAGCCCTTCTTTTCATCCTGCTCCTGTTTCCGTAGGAATTGGGAGCGGAACGTGCCCTGCGAGGCGCTACATGTTCGACAGCTTGGGCCAAGGCAACGCCGCCCGTCCCTGTCCTTTGCTCGCAGCTCTGTCGCGGCCATCGAGGGGCACCCGGCCACCCGCTCCTCACCTCTGTGCAGCTCCTTGGCCTGAAGCTCAGCTCCTCGGAGCTCCCGCGCGTCCCTGTCCGTCCGCTCAGCCATGCCGTGCGGGAGCTGCAGGTCAGACTACAGGAGAAGGGTCTTTCCCCAGTGAAAATTTTGCTCTTTCATGAAAAGAAAAAAAAAAAAAAAAACCAAAACAATTGATTTGCTCACAAATCAAATAATTCTGTGGGGAACTGGAGCTGAAATAGGTGATTTCTGGATCGACTGCACAGGACCCCCTCACTCCTCCACTGAGCCTTTCCTCCCCGAGCTGCTGGTGCGTGGCAGAGCCGTGGTTGCTGCCCAGAGCCTATTTAACACAAAAACCCCACTTTCTGACAAAAGCGGTTCAGGTATGTGGTTTCAGAATAGCGGTAGCAGTGGCAGGGCCCAGGGACACGCTGGCTGGGGTGGGCAGCCCGGCACAGCCGACCCCGGAACACGTTTTGGTGCGGGGAGCAGCCGCTGCGGCCAGGAGCGAGCTCGTCCTGCACCAAGAGCTCACCAGCCCTTGCCGCCCGCTCGCCCTGGGGTCTCAGGGATCCCGGCCTGGGGGGGCGGGGCGGGCAGGGGGCCGTGTTTGCTCTTGTCAAACAGCTCCCAGCTCGCTGGCGACAAGCAGGGAGCAGGAACGGAGAACAACAGAACCAGCAGCGCAGGGACAAGGGCAGAATAAATCTGCATACATACAAACGAGGGGAATATTTATTTCTCACAGTGACCACATTTCTGCAGCCACTGGAATTGCGGGGGTCTGTGGGGCCGGGCAGGGCTCGGGCTCACGCGCGGTTCCCAGCCCTTCCAGCAGATTTCTCTGCTAAATATTCCTCACATGCAAGCCGCTCCTGTGGCTGGTGGCCGAGATAAATAACAAAACCCTTGCAAATGCAAAACTCCTCCAGCAGTTTGGAAAGAAACCAAATCATGTGCTGAATGCAGATGAAGAAAAATCCTTTTTATTGCGAGGAGCGACAGAAGGGACGTGAACCCAGCTCACCCACAGCGCAGCGCGTCCCAACCCATTGGGCAATGAAGAGACAGGGCAGCATCCACTCCAACCAGTTCAAAGCACAACTGGGAACAAACCAGCTAAGGACACGGCTGGATTAGACTGTAGGGCTTTTTGCCTTCTTTTTAGCAGCGTGAAATCACTGGAAACAGCAAAATTTCCTTTTGAAGTGGTCAACCAATCCAGGGCCAGCAGGAGAGCGAAGACAGGGTTTCCCTCTCACCAGTGTTTGTCGCATTTCTCCCGTCCCTCCCAGGAACTTCCTGCAGTTGGTGCAGACTCACAAACTCACAAACTCCTGTGTGGCAGCTGCATGGGGCAGGAATCTCCATGGCCAGCTGGGCTGTCTCAGGCCAGCCCCAGGAGAGCCTCCTCTGTGCCAAACAGCTACCAGTGATTGCCATAACGAGTGGCTGTGACCGCTGGAAGGGCACGTAGGCATGGCCCGGGGCCCTGCGGCTGGCTCCGCTGTGAGCAGCACCGTCGGCGTGGCTAACCACCGGCATGGCTAACCACCAGCACGGCTAGCCGTTGGTATGGCTAACCACCGGCACGGCTAACCACCGGCACGGCTAACCCTGGGCTGGACAGACACTGAAGGCTGGCAAGGCTGAAGTGTAGTGCAGAAGGAATAGTTTATTGTCTTGGTTGAGTTTTTCCAGTTTGGCATCCATTCTCCAGGCATCAAGTCATCTTCCTTCCTTCCCTCCTCCTCCTCAGGGTGGCGTGGTGGGAATCGCCCGTGAGGGCACCTGGGGGAAGGCCAGGGCTGAGGTTTTGGGCAGCGCGGGAGCTTGGAGCAGCAGCCCCGTGCTCCCTGTCACACCCACTACCAGCTCCTCTCGCCCAGCCCTGGCACTGGCACAACAACCGGCACATCTGGCTGCAGAGCTCTGAGCCAGGCCCCCAGCCAGCACGTCGTCCTTACCCCACGGTGCCACTGGCCCCACGGCTACTGGCTGCTCCCGGGATTGACGCCTGCAGCTGGGGGAGAGGGACCGGGTCAGCGTGCTCCGGCCCCTGGCCCCCCGGCAGCCCCCACCTGTGGGGCCCGGCTCTGCGGTGCCCGAGAGCCCTGGCTCCGTGGGCAGGGATGATTTAGTGCCCCGAGGAACACGGCTCAGGGGAGGCTGGGACGCCTTCCAGCTCCTCCGTCCTTCCTCCGTACATTAACTCTGCACGCGTATGAGGTTGAAAGCTTCTCCAATCACCTCTGCAAATATTAATTAATCCTCACAGCATCCTGAGGACTCCTATTAAGTAAATATTATTGAATCCTTTGGTGAGGGGTGAGGTGACTTTTCCAGGGCTGCGCAGGGCATAAGTAGGGCGCACAGACTTTGTCTCCGACCGCACGCCCAGAGCTCAGAGGAAACCCGCCCGCATGCGAGCCGGGGGTGTCCCCGAGGACCAGCGGCTCCAACCGCCCCACGGCCCTGCGGCGCCGCCTGGGCTGGAAGCGCTTTTTGGGACCGCTCCGAGATGCACCGCATCCCCTGTATTCGGCTGCGCCCCACAGCCACGGGGACCTGCTCCCTGCTCTCAGCCGCTACCCTGCACCCTGTCCCCTCCGCCACCCCTTCCTGGGTCACAGACACCCGTGGGGATCCCCATCATGACGTCGCGGCTGGACTTACTCTGGAGGAGCCAGTCGATGAAGGCGCTTGGGAACGGATAATTCTGCAAAAACCAGGGAGACGTTGAAGTGCGCGGCTGCAGAGGCTGCGGCGTGCTGGGGGACCGAGGACGGGACACGGCCGTACCTGCAAATCCAGCTCTACAAACTGCCCGGACGTCACCGGCAAATTGGAGAGGGCCGAGTAGATCTTCCCCAGGAGCCCGAAGGAGATGACACCTGGGCAGGGGGAGAGGCCGTCAGAGCTGCCGGAGCGGGAGCTGAGCCGGGACTGTGCCGCCCGCGGCGGCTTTGCTCCGTGCACCGCAGCTCCCTCTGGCTCCCCGAGGACACCGGCTCCCCGAGGACACTGGCCGCCCGAGGTGGCCAGGCATGCAGAACTTGAATGTCGTGCTAAAAATTAGTATTGAAAGGAGAGTTCGCCACTCACGGTTGAGGAACTGCAGCTTCATGTTGATGATGCTGAACCAAATGTTCACCAGCGGGCAGAGCTGCGGGGGTAACAAGCGGCACAGCCTTGGTGAGAACGTTGCGGGGCAGCCACATGTTCCCTTGATGCTGAATCCCACAGATTTTAAATGAGGATGGAGCAATCGGCTCCCAGAGCACGGTTTGCTCTGTGGAAAAGGAGCGATATAAACTGTTCAGCCCTCTTCTCGAGATGGCACCAGGGCTGTTTAACAGGATAAAAGATTTTCTCACAAGCGCCTTTTCCCACGTGAAGCTGTCAGCTCTGCTCACTGCGCCGCCTCGGCACTGGGAGCAGCTTCAGAAGGCAACTGGCTGCACAATTAGGGCAAAAAGCACCAATTTCAGTTAAAGTGCAGCCTTGTACAGTGCAGGGAGTCCAGGCACTCACCAGCGCAGGTACGAGGGACTGCAGAGAAGAGTTCAGCAACCCGCTCACCATGTTGGTGAGGAAGCTGGGAAGGGAGAAGACAGAGGAGAGTTACTGGGACGCTGTTGGGGCCCGGGCTCAGCACCAGGACAAACGTGAAGGGCTCTGCCGCTCTGCAACGCTCGGGCACGGAGGAGGAGCTCCGGTTCCTCTGCTGCCGAAAGGCGCGGCAGGGCACCGCTCCCCAGGCTTCAGCAGGAATCGCGGATGCTCGGGGCTGCGCTGTCTGCTTCTCGCAATCCGATTGTTAACGTGTAAACCTGTGCCTAGATTGGAGACTGGAATTTTGCCCACTGCAAACTGGCAAAGATCTGACCCGCAGCTGGTCCTGGTCGTTGTTTTAACCATTGTGCCGTGCGCGTGCCAATATCCCACCCACTACAGGTTTCTGAAAAAAAAATGGCTTTTCTGTGAGAGAACCCTGAGGGCTCCTCATGGCTGGACAGAGGATCTGCATGTCGCCTCTGGGAATTTTGCGGAATGGACCTGCTCTGTGATGTGCTGGGTGGTCTCGAGTCTGGAAACCCCACCCTGGCTTGGCTGCTGCGCGCGACGGGTCCATCCTTGCGAATGACCCCGGTGCAGTGCTCGGTGCGTGGCGCGAGCCCGGCACTGGCGAACGCTCCCACGCTCACCCCTTCCGCAGGTTGACGCTGAAGCCAACAAGCTTCTTGCTGCAATCCTTGATCACCAGCTTGAGGTCACCGGGGGAGTCCTGGGTCAGTGCGATGTGCGACGTGATGTTCGTTTCTACCGAGGACCCGCTCAGAAAGTGAAAAATCCTGAAAAATAAGGAGGGGGCTGTTGTGGCTTGGGGGGTTGTGGAGGAGACCAAAGCTCAGCGTTTGGGGACGTTTCTCCAGCACTGGGAAGGTCCCGTCCTCCCCAGCACCCTCAGACCCCCATGGCCTTGCCTCACTGTCTCGCCCACCAGCCCTGCTCACCCTGGCAAGCGCAGCACCAGCTTCGAGTACAGGTTCAGCACAAGCTCGCCCCCGTGAAGGACCTTCCACGACACTCGGATGTTCTCCAGGTTCAGCGCCTTCAGCCTGGGGGTCGACACCAAAGCAAACCCGCTTTGAGAAGGCAGGATCTGCAGGAGCAGACCCTGCAGCCCCATCCCCTCCTGGTCTCCCCTTCACCTGTTTCCTGTGTGGATAGTCTCAGTCAAAAGAAAGGGTGAGGAAGGGCCAACCCTCGCTCCAAGAAGTTCAAACTTCCAAGCAAGGCCAGGTTGCTCAGGGCTGTGTCCACTGAGTCTCAACCATCTCCAAGGGTGGAAGTTCCCCCATCTTTCTGGATGCCCATTGCAGTGTCACCTCACTCCCGCGGGGAAGACTTTCCCCATCTCTGGATGGAATTTCCCCCATTGAGCTCCTCACGTGAGCTGCAAGCCCAGGATTGGTGGCTGGTATAACAGGAGGGACCTGGTCCCCCGGAGCACGCCTTTGGGGGAACCCTTTCTCTGGACATTATTTGTTACCCTGCAGCAAGCACCACCACTGTGCTTCTGCTCTGACTTACCAGGCAAAGCGCGTTGACTTCTGAGGGACTCCTCCCAGCAGTCCTCCACCCAGCAGTCCTCCTCCTCCCAGCAGTCCTCCTTCACCCACAAGACCATCAAGACCAAGTAGACTTCCATTGCCTAGGAGACCTCCTTTTCCAAGCAGCCCTGTGCCAAGCAGACCTTTCTCTCCAAGAAGACTGTTATTGCCGAGGAGGCCGTTGCCAAGGCCATTGCTGAGGAGGCCATTGCCAAGGCCATTGCTGAGGAGGCCGTTGCCAACAAGGCCGTTGCCAACAAGGCCATTGCCAAGGCCTTCCCCACCAAGGATGCCTGTGCCAAGTAGGCCACTGCTGCCAGGCTGTCCTCCTGCAACAGTATGACCTCCATTACCATTCTGGTTTTTATAGCCAAGAAATCCCCCTCTCCCAGGAGCAGCCATACCAAGTAGACCTTCCTCACCTAGGAGGCCTGTGCCAAGCACTCCAGATCTACCGATTTCATTTCCTCCATCAAGGGGACCTCTGCTTTCTTCTCCACTCGGACTTCCTCTGCCAAGGAGGCCGGTACCAAGCAGCCCACCTTCACCAAGAAGGCCTGTGCCAAGCAATCCACCTTTTTTGCTGAGGATACCTTCGCTGCCGGGAAGACCATTATCAAGCAGACCTGCACCAAGGAAGTCCTGGTTACTAATCAGACTGCCACTATTGGAAAGATTTCACTGACAAGAAAGGTTGGTTCAGCTACATTGGGTTGACCTGCTTGTGAGGTCAGCATCCTTGTGCAATGTTGGGCTCCTCATGGAGCAGAGCCTGCCAAGAGGCAGGTTCCTGATGAGCAGAGGGACACTCCACGACCCAACGTGGCACAGGACACACCGGGATTGAGGCGGGCATGTGGCCAGCTGTGCCGTGACACTCCCTTGGGAAACACGGAAAACCCCAGAGCTCACCGTCTTTGGATTGGGCTGGGCTCAGCCCAAGGACACTGCCTAGGTTGAGGAGACCCTGGGAGCAGGGCAGGAGGCCCCCAAGGAGAACAAGACACCAGAAAGGCAGCATCTCTGGTCCCAGCACCTGCGGAGAGACCCACATCAGCACAAGAACCAGCCCCACTGCACGGGAATCGGCAGCCTGGGCCCCGGTCTGGCTCTCCATCCTTCATGTGTGCCCCCCCGGACCTGCAGCCCCAGGCACTGTCCCCCAGCCCCAAGGGACCAGCCGGGACCCAGAAAGGTCAAACTGCTCCCCGTTATTAGGGAGCAAGTGGAGCATGGTGCTGTGCTTCTCCAGAGCCATTGACGTCTCCGTGCCCGGCTGGGCTGCCCTGCCGCAGAGCTGGGCGCCTGACATCGCAGGGAAGATCTGAGGGAGAAAAAAAATCATTTTAAAGAGAGCAAAAGGGATGGAGCTGCAGCAGGAGGACCTTCTACCGAGTGAGAGGGATGGCTTCAGACCGCTCCGAAATGGCCCTGAAGGAAGAGCACTCCAAGGGGCCCAGCTGGATAAAGAATGGGGTGTGCCAGAGCCATGTCCTTCTCCCCGTTGTGGAGAGCACCTTGCGTTACTAAGGCTCAAAGCGCAGCCAAGACCAGACTCACTTCTCCGTGGACAGGTTGTTTGTTTTTCTCACCCCGCTCCATTCAGGCAGTGAAGGAGCCTGTGCTCATCGTGTTTGAGTGCCCCTACGCAAAAGAAAGCCGTTTCAAGGAGCTCATGTTCCTGCACGAGCTGGGCTTCCTGGGGCTGCAACCACAGCTGTGGAGTGTTTGTTCCTGCCGAGAAAGGTGTTTGCAAAGGAACGAAACCAGGCGCCCGCTGAGTTGCTGCCACAGGTCCCTATTTAAGGGAGCACCCCCATGCACAGCCCACTTCCCAGCCCGGGCACCTCGGCTCATCCCTTCCCAGAAAAACAGCATACGGGCGGCAGACTGGGGGTTCAGCACTGAGAAATAACGTTATTTAGGTCAGACTGAACTACTTCTTCATCTGCTCCAGAGACTTAAAAAAAAAATCCCCCTATGACAGTTCTTGGCACAATTAAATTAGACTTTAATTCACCAGCCTGTCTTTGACATTCTCCCTTTGATCAGCGTGTAACGATGCGCGGCTCCCGCAGCCGTGGTTATTGAACAGGAGAGAGAGAGAGGCCCGAGCGCCTTCCATCGAAAATCGTGTCAAATACAATCAGGGGGATTTGTTGGAGGGGCTCCGCGCGACGTGCGCAGCATCGCGAGAGGGTGCTGGGAGGTTTGCAGGTCTGCCGGAGCGTACGTGACAAGGCAGACAACCACCCCGGCCGTTACTCACGGCGTCGCTGGGCTGGCCCCTCCTGGGTCACGCGCGGTGGAGCGAGATGAGCGTCCTGCACACGCGAACGCGTGGCTTTGCAGGTAAACGCTTGGTTTATACAGCGGAGATGAGACCTGATAAGCTGAAAACTGGCATGAATTCTGGTCAGTGAGATCACGAAAAACCTCCCGGTCCCTTCTGCCAGCTCAGTCGTTAAACAAACTGAACAACAACAGAAATACAGGTGGAATTTGACAGGTGAGAGCTTTGCTAGCTTTAAAAATTAATTTTCATAAATGATTAAGTACTGCTACAGAAATCAAAGGAAAACATCATTAAAATTCTCGCTCCTAAAGCCGAGTTACGCTTTGCTGTGGGCCATCTGCTGGGAAGAGGAGTGCTGTGGCCGCAGTACCGTAACGCTGCTTACCTGGAGCCCTTCACCGCTGCGGCGCAGCTGCCCGCGGCCTCCCGGCGCAGCCGGCGGGAGCGGCCCTTATATACCGGCTGCGGGAAGAGGGAAGTCCAGGGCAGGATGGAGCAGGGACAGTTCCTCTTCGCTGGCTGTCAAGTGTGACCCTTGCGCAGCGGCACCAGACCGCGGGCAGCAGCACCCAGCCAGCACAAAAGCTCACCCCGTTCCCCCCGGGGCGGGTGCGGTACCCGCTGGCTCTCCTGCCTGGCCGGGGCACGATGCCACCATGCTCCTGTGGGCTTGTCCCCTCCTGCCCCCTCTTTGAGACAGCGCATGCTGGGGGTGGCTGCGAGGGGCCGGGGGTCCAGCGGGGCACAGGACAGAGGGTGCTGGGGCAGAGGCTCACGGGGCGGGGGATGCTTTGGGTCAGGCCCCATCCAGCCCAGCGCTGCGCAGCTCCTCGCCGTGGTCATGGCGGGGACACGGGCCTTGGTGTGGGTGGCTGCTGCCGCTCACGGCTCCTCGGTGTCTCCCTGGCTTTGCTCTCCCGAACGGAGCAGGAGGGTGCCGGCACCCGACAGCCCCAGCTGCAGATCCTCCCCACGCGCCCAGCCCCACTGCGAGCCCCAGACCCCACCAGGAGGCCGCTCAGCTCTCCGTCGCCAAATTTCCACGGGATGCACAACCTCCCAATAAGCTAATTACGTACAGAAACAGCATAAGAGTGATTAAAACCAAAGAAATTAGCGCAAACTAAAAAGTGTGTGGTTTATGGCACGCCAGCTGCGGCACAAAAGTTACTCGGCACCGGAGGTGTGCAGGAGATGGCCCCTGCCTCAAGAAAGATCTTGGCAGTTTAAAGGAGGCTTGAGAGACCACAAATAAAAGAAAATGTGGAAATAAATATAGAGGGAAATGGAAAAGGAACAGGCAAGATGACAGAAAACCCTGAGTCTGAGGTTCCAGGCAGTTTGCAGGGTGGATGAGGACAGGAGAGGGCAGGGCAGCGGTTTTACACCTGTCCCAGTCGTTCCCGTCACCCCAGCAGCGAGAGGCGACTTCAGAGCCTTGAACCAAGCAAGGCTGCATCGCTTCAGCGGGCGCCGGAGGCGCGGGAAAGGCCCTGCGCACAAATAAACCGTGAGGTTGTGCAGGGTTCTGGGCATCGATGGGGGAATCGCTCCCGCGGCCCTGAGCGCTCCCAGGACACAGCCCCAGTAAAGCACCGGTGGCGGTGTGCAGGGTCCTCAGGGTAACCAGAGACCCCACAGCTGGGCCATGGGGCAGGGTTTGCAGCCTGCCCACCCACCACGGCCCGGGTCCCCAGCTCAGGAGGGTTTGTTCTGAACCCCTGGGGCTCACCAGAGCCGCCCCCCCGCCTCGAGCACCCGCTGCGGCTGCAGACAGCACTGGACTTTACTAAACCCAGGCTTGAGAGCACAAAATACACCCATGTCCTCCCGAGCATTCACAAAAGAGTCCAAAACACAACGTTTGGAGGAAAAAACCACACGTATTCCTTTCTGTTCCAAGCAACACAGGTGACATTTGCAAGGAAGAGGCCAAGCTGCTGTTCTGCTGTGTTAGGTAGGAAGAGGAACGCAGCGGAGCATCCTTTGGGCAGGCTGGGCTCCTGTCCCCCCGGGGGCAGAGGGGAACAACCAGGGGGTCCCTGCCCAGCCTATGCCCCCAGCTCACGCTGACAGCACGATGAGATCCTGGCAAAGTGAAGGGGTGATCTTCCCTCTGAACAAGCTCCGGGCCAGTGACAGGCACAGCCTTTGCGCCAGAACGGAGCCGGGGTGCCAGCGGGGGAACCCCGGGCGCGGGCTGGGCACTTACTTCGATGACGTCGATGTCCGCGTTGGTGAAGTCGATGTTCAGCAGCCTGGGGAGGGGAACCCCCGCTCCCAGCACCTCTGCGGGGCACAAGTCCCGGTCAGTGCCGCGGGAGGGGGATCATTGCCGAGCTTCTGCCCGGGGCTTGATCCCCAATTCCATCCCCCCTGCACGCACACCCCTCCCTCCCGACACAAGGCTCTTGGAAAGGCTGCGTGTTGTGGAAGGCAGTGCTCTGGTGAAACAGTGTCACTGGCTCCTGCCAGCAAGGGGGCAGTGGGGGCAGCCCCATGGCGGGGGCTGCGGGGCCCCGGGTCCGTGATGCGCGCGTTCACCTCCCGGCAAAATGCTGCTGGGATAAAAGAGCCCCCCCGGCCGTCCCGCTGGCTCTGGCTCCGTGCGGCGAGGAGGTTACAGCTGCATGAACTCACTGCCCAGCACGGGCCTGGCACAAACACAGGCACGGACGAGGCGTTAAAGCCTCCTCACCATTCACAGCCGGCAGAAAGGCAACTTCGAGAATCTGGCCAACGAGCATCTCCAGGAGCGAGACCTGCAACAGGGAGAGGGGTCGCCCAAACGCCACCGCTGGCCCCGTCCCGCGGTCAGCGCGGCCTCACCCTGTCCTCAGGCACGTGCAGACCTGAACCCTTGGTGCTGCAGCTCCACACCCACCTGATGCAGACTCCCAATTCCACAGAAACTGGGCTTTAAGCATGCTGTGGTCAATTTTTAGTCCCAAATTGTAGTTCCACAGACCCCTTCCCGCTGACGTTAAAGCTGCCTGCAGTAACCACCTCTGGACCCCACGGTGCCCTGTCTGCAGGTACGCTGTGACGGAGAGCCCGGGGTTCCTCCTGACTTTTGTCCTTGTCCCCTCAAGGCACTGGGATGAGCCTCCCCAGGTGCATCCCAATGGGATGTGGCGGGTGGGTGTGGGATGCCCTGCGGTTCACCGAGGACCCAAAACCTTTCCTGCTCAGTGAGGATTTTTTCTGAAAATTGCCCATGGATCATCCATGAAAAAAATCCATCTCCAGAGGTGAAAGAAAAGTGCTATTGGAAATACGACACAACTGGTGCACCGTAAGTGGCCCTTATTTCTCCTGAGCCAATATCTATCAGCACTTTGCTTTCTGCAACAGATTTTGCATGTTGCTGAGGCTGCACGCGTCCTTACATCAAAACCCCCGACGGACGAAGACGCCAAGGAGAGACCAGCCCTGCGGGAGGAAGCAGAGGTCAGTAAACCCCAAGCAGTTCCTCTGGTGAGCCAGAGCTGTTGGCGCCTCCTCGCCGCGCTGCCCCAGAGGTCCCGCGTCCACGGCCACCCCGAGATGAAGCCCAGTGCCCTACTTCTCCAGGCTGACGCCGATCTTCAGTTTGTTGTCCTTGACCGAGAACTGGGCCAGCAAGGAGGCGTCCTGCGGCCAGACAGGGAGGTCAGGGCAGGGGTGGCTCCCCCAGCCCTGTCACATTGGGTGCAGGTCCCATCTGCTGGAACCCCCGCATCCGCCGTGCCAGGAGGGGGAACCGCAGGAGGGATTCCCGCACAAGCTGCTCCTCATACGTACGATGTTCAGAAGGCAGAGGGACTTCTGGACATCGTCCGGGTGGATCACCATCACCTCTGCAGTTGCCCTGAGCTGGATCACACCTTTGTTTTTCTTTAGGGTCAGCACCGGTGCCTCAGGGACGGCGATTCTCAGCAGCAGTTCACGTGGCTCAGGGTACGCCTTGACAACCTGCCAACACACAAAAACGGAAAGTTTCTGCTGGCAGGAGCACAAACGGGGCTGTAACCAGGAACCACAGGGCGGGTTGCCCACTCCGGCAGCTTCTGCACAGTGCGGCTCTTGGGGCAGAGCTGGTCCCGGGTTGCTCCAGTCCAACAGGTCTGTGTCTCCGCTGGCCGGGGTGCTCAGGCCGGCATGAGCTCAGCCCCGTGGAGGCCCCGAGCCCCGTGGAGAGCAGCTTGTCCTGGGCAGGGGGCACAGACAGCCCCGCATCCAGGGGCTGCGGCCCCAGGGAGCTGCGGGAGAACAGGGTGGCAAACTGGGCTCTGCCCTGCCGCGGTTTCCAGGTTTGGACCGAGGTCAGAGCTCTTTCACCTCCGCGAGATGTCTGGGACGGCCCCCCTCCAGACACTGCTTCTCTCACCGCATGGTTTGTGGTGTGAGGGGGCACCAGCACTCACCGCGGGGACCAGCGCCCCAAGGGTCGTCGTCGTCAGCGGTGGGAGCTCAGGAAACTGTGACAGAGAGGAGAGAAACACTGTGTGCGTGCGTGGCGATTTCCAGCAGAATCTGCTTCCACCAGTAAAGAGGCTTTTACCACGTGGGCTCTCCCTCGCGCGTTTTGCCCACGACAGCAGAGCCCCTGGTAAATGGTCAGAGGCGCTGAAGCATCCCGCGGCAGGACCAGCCTGCGCCCGGCAGCCCCGAGCCCTCCCGACGCCGAGCGAGCAGTGCTCCCCGCTCACCATGCCGGTGGAGATGTCCAGGTCCAGGGCACCCTCCTTCTGCAGGACGGACAGCACGGCGCCGAGGAAGCTCACGGAGAGGCCCAGCTGGGAGGAGCTGGTGTCCGGCATGGGCGGCAGGGGCGGCATGGGGACCTGCGCTGGCGCAGGGACGGCTTCGGGCGCTCCCAGGGGATGGTCCACCAGCCCTCCTGCCACTCGCCCGACGACGCTCTGGAGTTACAGGGGAGTGAAGCAGGCCAAAACGTTTGCAATATTTGCCTTTACGGTTAACTTCATGTTCCTTCGGTGTGAAGTGACTGCCCGCGCCACCACGCCAAGTCAGGCCCTGTGACACTTCCTTCTCCAAAAGTTCACGAAATGCAAACCCCGCTGCGCTCTCCCGTGACGGTGACAGCAGCAAGAGCAGGACACCGAGCTGGGACCTCCCTGAGCTTTTCACAGCAACCTCAGGGCCTGCTGCTCAGGTACCTGTGGCCCAAGGTGACCTTCCCGGACCCACGTGAAATATCCCAGCTCTTGCACGTAGATGCGAGGAGAAGATGCAGGACTTACATTCAGGTCTACCTCGAGGAACTGGCCGGTTACCAGGGGAAGGCTGGATACAGTGTACTGGATGTTGCCCAGCAAGCCCAGGGGCACCAGTGCTGGGAGGAGAGGAGGGCAGTCAGCGATCCCCGCGGGGCTGGGGCTCGGGTGCAAACACCCCCGCCCCTGCCCGGCAGCTCTTCCCTTCCCGAAAAGCCCTGGCTGGCAGGTGGACTCGGGGCAGCCGCTCGGCCCCGGCTCGAGTGCTCGGAGCAGAGCGGTGACGCCGCTGGAGCGGTCATTTCCCGAACACGCAGTGTGTGCCACCGCTGCGAGCGGCGGGGACGGCTCACAGCCCCCGGCGATGCTGCCCCTACGCAGCCGGGGGTCCTATCGGATGGCACTGGGGTGGGATGGGACTGGGATGGCACGGGGAGGGGACAGCATCCCCGGGGCACACTGGGCTCTGCTCCCTGGCTGCTGCCCGGGGTGACGGGGTCCGAGGAGGGAGCTGCCGGGGGTCCCTGCTCCCGGCGTGGGGCAGGGCTGGGGTCTGGGGGCGAAGCCAGGGGTTTGTTCTTCCCGCCTGGGGTGCAGCAGTGGAGTGGGAAGCGTCAAGGTGCTGACGCAGCCAGAGTGGAGGTGACGGGAGGGGGGACAGCAGGGCAGGCGGGGGGCACACCCCATACTCACAGTTCACGAGGCCCAGCTGGTCGTTGAGGAGTCCCAGGGCCACGTCGACCACGGGGCAGAGCTGCAAGAGCCGGGGAGGGAGGGTGAGCAGCCCGCGCCCGGAGCCGGACGAGGGCACACAGCCCAGCTCGGCTCTGCCGCGCTCTCCCTGGGACGGAGCAGCGGGCGTGTGGGGCGGCAGTCCCCACTGGTGACTCTGCCAGCTCCGGATCGGCCCTGGGCACCGTGCCCTTTGCTGGAGAAGTGGGCTTAGGAGCGGGTCCCAGGAGCCCACATGGGACGTTTGGAAAGAGGTCTGGGGCTTTCGGGAGAGGGGAGAGGTTCAACCAGCCCGTAACAGGGCCCAGGGCATCGACAGGAACCCCCCAGGCACTTGGGCACTGGCCTTGCTTTTGGAAGGAGGGAGCAGCTTCTCCAAGCAGTTGGGGAAAGGGTCTGTGTCCCCCAGCAATCCCAAACCCCTGGGCGGGTGGGTGAACGCCACAGCCCTGGGACGGCGGCCGCGGGCCACGGTCCCACTTTGGACACGAGCAATGCTGCCCAGAGCTGTGCTGCAGCTTTTCAGAGCCATTGCTCCATTCTGGGGTGCAGGTTTTTCCCACTTACCACATCAGGAAGAAGTCTGTTCAGGACACTTGCCAGTAAATTATCCACGATGGGGAGCAGGCTGTGGGAAAATAAAGGAGCACCGTGAAAAAAAACCTGCTGCAGAATAAATGGGTCTCGTTAAACAATTCCCCGGAACAGTCGGAGCGCAGACCTCCTGCAGCAAGGCAACTGCAGCAGCAAAGCGCCGTGTGTGCCTGGATTTTGTGTGAGAGCAGTGTAATTTGCATCCCAAAATAGCCAGTGGGAAATTTATTGCTGCCTTTTATCTGCCAGCGTACAGCCTCCTTAAAAGAGCAGAAGCAGCCGCAGCCCAGGTGGTTTCCGTGATTTATACACCACGTGCGTACGCCTCAGAAGATCCCGTGCACTGTCAGTTAAAATGAGCCGTGAATGCGGCGCGTGGGACAGAGGTGTCCCCTCGGGACCGCTGCGGGTCTCCTGCTCGGCCGCGCAGCCCCTGGCACAGCACGTCCATCCACCGTGGCTGCGCGAGGGGCATAGAGGGGCTGCTGCCACCTTTGCTCCGCGCCCCGACGTGGCCGGTGAGCAGCTGTCACCTGCTGGTGTCACAGCCACCCGCGGGACTGAGCCGTGCCTGGGGAAATGCCCTTGTGCGTTTGCCGGGGTTGGGGCCGGTGAAGCTGGACAGCAAAGGTGGCTCACGCCCGCAGAGGACACCTCCAGCACTCACCCTCTCAGCAGCCTGACTCTGACGCCGCCGAGGAGGGTATCGCATCTTTCTGTCACCAGCCTGGGGTAGCCCGTGCCGTCCATGGTCAGCCTGGCCCTTGCCGTGATGTTCACTTCTGCGGCGATGTCGAGCAAACCCAGGATGCTGAGCAAGGGGAAGGGAGTGACCTTCAGAGGAGTAGCCTCTTCGTGCCAAAGAGGAGCAGCATCCCACCTGGAGACACCCCTCATGCTGGCACTTCCACCGGGTGCGGGGGCACAGCTGGCACTGCCAGCACCGGCTCGCCCTACCTCTTGGCATTGAGGGCCACCCGGGTGTAGAGGTTGAGGTGGACACCAACGCCAGGCAGGAGCCGCAGGGACACCCTGGGCAGCGTCAGCTCCACGATCCGCAGCCTGCGGGGACAGCGAGGGGACACGGTGGGTGGCGGCACCCACCCCCGGCTCGCCACGTGCACAAAGCTCAATGAGTGGGTGAGTGGGATGCCGTTTAGACCAGAAAAGGCAACAGACAGCAAGTTTTCCCCCTATTTCCCTGTTTATCAGCAGCTTTCTTCCAGTTGCCTTGCTATTGCTGTGCTTCTGCTTGCTGCTGCGCTTCACACAAGCTAGAACGGGATGGTCACAGACAAGCAAGCGCTGCCGCCCAGGGCCGACGCGCGGCTCAGTGCACCCTCTACGGGCAAGCGCCTTTCCACCGCTCTTTCCTTTCGCTTCCCTCGTGTCGCTCAAGAGGCTCCTTTGCAGCCAGCGATGCAAACCTGGCGGGGCTTCCAGGCTCAGAGCATCAGCTCCAAACCAGCTCTGAGCATCTGTGCCATCGCTCGCCCCTGCCAGCCCTGAGGCTGCCCCGCCGCAGGGAGCCCGGTCGGTGCCGTCCTTACCCAGTGAGCCCCTGGACGGTGCTGAGCAGGCCACCTTCCCCGAGGACGCCGAGCAGGCCGCCGCTTCCCAGCAGTCCTCCGTTGCCCAGAAGCCCTCCTCTGCCAAGAAGGCCACCAGAACCACTGAGGATGCCTGCTGTGCCGAGGAGACCTCCGTCACCAAGCAGACCTCCTTGTCCCAGTGCTCCTCCAGCTACCCCCACAGGGATGCTATCCCTGGGGACATCACCACCAGCCGCCGGCCAGCCTCTGGGAGGGGGTCTGGGATGCTCCCCGTAAGCACCTCCACCACCCTCTCCACCCAGCAAGCCACCGCCAGCATCACCCCCTCCACCAAGCAGACCACCAGTCAGCCCCCCCAGCAGCCCTCCACCACCACCACCCAGCAAGCCACCAGTAAGGCCACCAAGCAGACCGCCACCACCAAGGAGATCTCCTCCGAGGCCACCCAACAGGTCTCCACTTCCATCTGTTCCAGGACGTCCGTTTCTGAGTGGCACCTCTCCGAGGGCACCTTGGAGGGCATCACCGTGCCTGAGCGAGCCTGTGAGAGCTGGGGACATCGCCTGCCGTCAGCCTGTGAGTCTGAGCTGCCTCCCCGGCCACCGCCGCAGCCCACGAGCAGGGAGAGCAGGGACCGTCGGGCAGCTGCCAGCCCCCTGCCCGCGTCGTTACTCGCCGTGCTCCTCCTGGGTCACCGAGGGGTTTGTGCTCCCCGTTACCACCCCTGCCTATCCCAGTCCCAAACCACCCAGTTTTTCCCGTATGTGATGCCGACAGAAAAGGGGCTTTGGGCTTCAGGACAGGAGGCACCGTGTCGTGATCCATGTGAGGCAGCACTGGGGAATTCGGCTGTGGCTGCGCCAGTAATGCGGCAAACAGCCTGGCACCATTGCAGGGGCTGGGCACAAGTAAATCCCAAATGTGCGAGAACCAAGGCACCAGGGGTCCCGCTAAGAGGAGGCAGTGACTCACCGTCGCTTAAAACATCTTTGTGGAGCCTGAGGACAGCATCTTGGGGCTGGCTCAGCGTTGGGGTGAGCAGGATGCAGCAGAGGACGATGCCCAGGGCCAGCAGCATGGTGCCTCCTGTGCAGCTGGGAGCACTGCGCGTGCCGGCGGGACCTGGGGAGGACAACGGGAATGGAGCGGGAGCAGCCTGGGCAACCCCGGAGACAAAGCTGATTCAGATATTTCGAGCTGGGTGAAAGTTTTTCAGTGAATGGCAAACTGAGTTTGTGGAGTACCAGAACGGTTCCCAAGCAAGAGCCACATTCAGTGAAGGGATCTGGGCACACGCAGAGCTGGAGGGGGATGTCCGCAGGCACATCTGCTCCATCAAGCCAGGCTCTGCGCCCCCCGGCACCTGTTTGCTCGTTCCTGGTTCTGGGCACCCCGGGCAACACGCTCCCTTCCAGCCCTGGTCACTGCGACATCATCTGTGCTTCCCGTCCGGAACCGCTCCTCGTGACCTACAGACCGTGCCGAGCCCCCGCGGCAATGCCGGGAACGGGGACGCAGATCAGTGCTGCTGTGGCACACACAGCACGCGCTCGGAATAGAGCCTTTGCTTTTCAAACGGCACCTTTTGACCTTAGAACTGCAAAAATGATAACAGCCACCTCAGGAGGACATTGCAATACCAAAAATCTCAAACTTCTTGTCCAATGGACATTTTTCCTTCTGAGAAGCATTTTTATTTTACCTTCTCTTCTGACTTTTTCAGGCTAGCCACTATAAACCCGAATTACCTGCATTTCCACCGTTACTGGTATTGTTTTCCTGCTCACCAGAGAATATTGCAAGCTCGTAGGCAAGATGGGGGCTCTGTCCCCCCAGGCTTACAACACCCCGTCCCACTATTCTGGCCGGATTTACCTGGCCTTACCCTGAATTTCAAAGCCTGGCTTGGGTTGTCGCTGCCCGGCTCTCGGTTGAGGCGAGCGCGTGCCGCGGTCCAGAGGCACCCCCGCTTCAGTGTGCGGGGACAGCGGGGCCTTATATAGCAAAGCTGCTGCGGGAAGAGCGGAAAGATGCCTGAACTGTAAAAGCTGGGCTGGGGAATCAGGTGTATAACACAGCATTTGTGGTTTTAATAATTCCAATGTAAATAAAGATTTGTAAAACAGGGAAAGGCATTGAGAAACAGGTTACTGGACACCCGCTTATCGGGGAGCGCCGTTGCCCAAGAGCCAGGAGTTAACACCAAGGAGAAGGAGCCCGGAACTCCGCGGGCTGCAGCAGGTGTGGAGCCACCAACCCCAAAGAGCCGTGCTGGAGAATCAGCTCGTTCCAGACAAACCCCGGCTAACGCTTGCACTCAGGCTGTCTCCCACAGATTACTGTGTCGGGGCAATTTTTCAGGTTTCCAGTGAGCACATCGGGAGACTTGGGAAAAGAGCCAAGAGATTTTTATCTCCTTTAGCACGTGACCTGAGCAGCGGATCCCGAGGATCATCCCACCCGTCCCACAGCCGCTTCCCGGCAGGTGGGATTTCCCGAGCCTCTGGAAAAGCCCCTGTGTGGTGGGGCACCCAATCTGTGCCAGCTCCAGACCACAAGGACCCTTTTGTCCGGGTGTCCTCAACACTCGACACCTTTGAGATAAAAGGTGCTGCTAACAGCCAGCGCATCTTACGCAAGAAGGGGGTGACACGCTCCCGAGCCGAGCACTGTGGAGGTGGAGCTGGGTTTGTCCGTGCCTGGCTCCGTACAGAGCCCTGCATGAGTACAGTCACGCTCCGAGCGGGACACGCTGCGAACGGCCCCCGGCAAGGAGCTGCCGCTCCAGCAGCGGCCACGCCACACGGAGGGCTTCAGACGAGTCGGAAATACCAGCCGTGCTTTGCTAAATATGCGCCATCACGGCATCCACAGGGCACCCCTCAGCACCTACCCCCCTTGGCACCAAAACCCCTTGCCCCTGTGAGGTGTTCGGAAATCCGCGCCAAATAAACACGGAGAGAGAAATGGGGAGGCAGTGGAAGAGTTTATTGAAAGGGCAACAGGAGAGCAACTCTTGTGCCTACAGGAGAACTCTGCTTCCCGATGCTGGATGTGAAAAGTGGCCGCAGAAACCCCTCCCTGACACCCAGCAGCTTTCCCTGCCCCGATGCCAGCCTACGCCGGCCAAGCAGAGACCGTCACCTGTCCCCTTCGGGCCACAGCGACAACGCAGGGCAGGGCCCAGGGGAAAAGGAAGACGGAGACAGCGGAGACGAGCGGGGCTGTGGGGCTCGCGGCGCATCGGCCACCTCAGGCGACGGGCAGGGACGAGGGTCCTCCTGAGCAGGACCTCTCCAGATCCTGGCCAGGAAAGTCGTCTGCCTGCAAGAAGCAGCACAAAACCTATTCGCTTTCCTCATTCGGACCGTCACCAGCTTTTCCCTGGATCTCAGGTGGGTTTTTCCTGTGGGCCCATGCAGGCAGAGACCTCCTGGGAACCAGGAGCAGCCCGTGGGAGATGGGCTGGGGGGGTTTGGAGCTCATCCCCCACTCCCCGTGAAGCAGCGCTGTGGGAAACGCAATCCTTACGTTGGTGATGTCAACGCTGGTGTTCCTGAGGCCGGTGCCGAGAGCATCAGGCAGAGGGACCGACACACGCAAGGCATCTGCAAGAGCAAGTAAAAGCACCCTGCCACGGGGGAACCCCAAAAACAGGCAGCGAGGGAGGGGGGAGCCCCAAACCGGCTGGGTTCAAGGGGAGAGGGGACCCCGGTCCTGGCCGTACCGTTAATGGCGGGCACATACGCAGCCGCAAGGACCTGCCTGAGCCATCCCGCCAGCGGGGAGACCTGCGGGGAAGGCAACACACGTCAGGGTCTGACGAGAGCAGGGGTTTTGGGATGAAAACGCGTCAGGGTGATCAGCTCGGTTCTGTCACCGCAGGATGCTGGGGGGCTATGAAACGCAAACACTGGGGAGCTTCCAGTGATTACTTCCAGGATTGAGGGGGGACACACACAGGGACATGCTCTTTGGGTAATTGCTTCTCCATTATTCCTCCCCCCCTTCCCAGCACGCCCAGTGTGCTGCCAACAAGTGAACGTATCCGCCCAAGTGCCACTGCTCCGGGGGACCGACAGGGCAGACGATCTGCCTCTGCCAAGAGAAGAAACAACGTGAAGCCTGAGGGAGAGCTGGCATTGTGGTTCTCCTCCCTACATCCCTGTCCGTCACATCGCGCGCTGCAGCGCCTCGATCCAGAGCAGTGCACACTTACACTGAGCGGGTCGGGTCTCAGCGGTGCCCGTGTCAGGTTGATGCTACAAAAGACAAAAACAAGGCAGAGTCGGGATGCAGCCCTTCTCCAGCGTTCCAATGCTGCTCAGACCATTTCTTGGTCCAGAATCTGTCTCACCCACATAAAGATACAAGAATTTTGAAAATCAGTGACATTTTTACAACTCTCATCACCTCAGGCTTGCCCTTGGTCTGCGGTGGGGCTGGGAGGAGGCAGCAAGGCTCCATCAGTGCTTTACATCTCTTACCACATCTACACCGTGCTCTGCGGCCGCTGCCACCAACCCAAACCTGCTGAGCCGCGGGAGGGTCCCCAGGCAGAGCCCCTTCCCTGCCCGCAGCGGCCGCAGCTCGGCCCTACCTGTCGAGAGCCAGGGAGGTGTGCAGTTTGCCGTCCGAGATCGATGGGATGATGCTCAGCACGATGTCCTGCAATTGGAGCAGCAGAAAAAATGAGGTTGTTTCCCTGCGTGGCTCCCCAGGCTGAACAGAGTATCTGTAAATAACCTGTTCTGAGAGAAAACGCCCGTCTGTGGCTGGAAATCCCCTTTTTTGATGGATGGCCTCATGCATCTCTCTCCCCAGGGTTCGCCCTGCCTGACTTTATTTCGTATTGTTCCTTAACTGTTCCACTTGCGCTCGGTTACGAGCATTTTAAACGGACCGGGCACCGCTTTGAAGATGTCATCAACTCAAGAGTACACGTGTGCCACGGCTAAGGGCAGGGCAGGCCGAGGGGACGCTGGAGGACAGCCGGACTCACCCCTTGCCCCGCTTCGGAGGAACCCACTCACCGTGTCGAGGGAGAAGAGGGGCTTCTGGGAGGACTGCAGGGCGGGACTGGAGACATCGATGGAGGCTTTGAGGGTGGCGGTGGCTCTTTGGCCCCTCACGGCCACCACTGGCTCGTTGGCCACCCGCACGCGCAGCTCCAGTGGCAGAGAGCCGGGGAGGACCTTGGCGAGCTGCGCGGGGCAGGGGGAGGTCAGGGCAAGGGGGTCTTTGCAGGGGTTGAGATCAATGCACGCGAAGGCGGCGGCTGACCTGGGGGATGAGCGGGAGGAGGGCAGACGTGGACAGCGAGACGCCATCGGGCACCTGCGGGAACAGCACCAGCGGCGTCAGCGGCAAAAAACCATGAGCATGCGGCGGCCAGCACCCCTGGGTCACCCCAGAGCGAGCAGCACCCCGGTCCGCCCCGGAGCAGCGCGGCGCGACCCACCATGGCGCTGGTGATGCTGAGGTCGAAGGCTCCCCGCTCCCGGAGCCGCTCCAGCAGGACCCCGAGGGTGCGCAGGGAGACGCTGAGCTGGGGTGGGCGGGCGGTGGCCAGCAGCAGGGTGGCGAGCGGTGCAGCCTGCGCGTGGGCCATCGCGTCCCCGACAAGGGGCTGCAGGGACAGAGCAGGGCAGGGACGTCAGCGGGGCTCAGGCGGGTGAACCAACGCTTTAACAGACACGGGGCGGCCACAGAGCGTCCTAGCACACAACAGCCACGTCTGGCACAGCTTCCCTTTCCAACAGCCTCGCGTCTCCCGTCGGAAAGACGCGCTGCCGACAGTTTTGGACTGACCATGGTCCCTGCTAATTACACACCAGACTTTACAAACCACTTATAAACAGAACCTGCTTGTGAGCAGTGGCCACTGATCCTGGGTGAAATTAAGCTTTTCTGATTAACGATGAGAATGCTGTAATTCCGCCATAATTACATTAAGTGGTGTCAAGCCAATCTGGCTGGTGCTACCCTCAAGGACTAGAAAGTAAAACAAGGTGAGGACCCAGTGTGGCACTGGTGGGGACGTGGCCACACCACGCTCATCGGCACCTGCCTGCAAACGCTTTCCTGAAGGCAGCCGGCACAACGGGAGCCTGTGCCAAGCGGCCGCCACATTCGGACGAGCGACCCAGACCCACCCGGGGCAGGCTCGGGGGCCGGGGGAGCGCTGGCACTCACGTGCAGATCCAGCCGGACGGCGTCATCGCTGAGGACGGAGAAGGGCGGCAGATCCCCCAGAGCCCCCAGCGGGAGCGCGGCTGTGGGAGGCAGGGAGGAAAGCGTTACAGCTGCAACGAGAGGGCCGCGCTCCCAAACCCCGTGGGCCCAAGGCAGATCAGAACCCAGAGCTGCTGCGCACGGGCCACTAGAACACAGCATTTTGCAGCAAAACTGTTGTTTCCAAAAGCAACAGCTCCTGAAGTGGCTTTCTGCAGAAAAAAACTGCCTGCTGCTGCTTTGGGGCAGGGGAAACGGAACGCTGTGCTGGAGCAAGGGCTGCGTTTTCGGAAGTGGTTAAAACATTTGTATTTAGCCAACGTAAAAAAACAAGCAAGCCCAAGTGCAGGGGTCGCTCAGGGGAGGAGAAGGAGGGTGCACGCACTCACCCGCCCCAGAGCCGAGCAGAGCGCTGACGGCGCTGAGCCTGGTGTTGACGATGCCGCACGCCTGGGGAGGGACAGGAGAGTTCGGAGCCCTGGCACCCACCGCACCGGGGGATGTGCGGTGCACTAATGCGACGAGCAAAAACTGTTCCACAGCGCAGGAAGGAGCCGCTGTCGGGCAGCCGTGGCAGGACAGCCCGTCTCTGCCACGCGCAGCGTCAGGCGGGCAAGCGGCCCCTCGGCCAGTATGGGCTTCACCTCCCAGGTGAGACCTGCTCGCCACGACCGCTAAGCCAGCACGCAGCTCAGAAAGCTGTTTGCCGGCAGAGCCTGGCCCAGGCCATGGTGCCCGTGCCCGCTGCTGGGAGGAGAGGCTGGGCAACCCAGCGGAGCCCACAGCTGTGCAAACAGCCACGGCCGCGCCACCGGCCCGCCCAGCTCCGCGCCGAGGGCTCGCGCGGATGTCGCTGCAGACCTACCACCTCGCGCAGGACGCCACTAAGGAGCCGTTTCAGAGGCTGATCCAGAAGTGGCACTTTGGGTCTGGGTAACAGGAAAATAGGAAATAGAGACGGAGATTAATGGCTGGAAGTAAAAGTACTTAGCATGAGAGAAACATGAGGGCTCACTTGCACCGTCCAGGGCAAAATATTGCCAAAACCAAGCCCTCAGAATCTGGCCTGGTGCTAGGTTCCCAGCACAACCCAGAAATGCTATTTCTTGAGCCTGAATTTTAGCAGAAACATTGGCAGCTCCCCCCTGAGGCCAGCAGCTGGGTAGTTCAGCCTCCGTGGCATCAGGCACAAAAGCGAGCACTGCCTTCGATGGCCAACAGCCTCAAGGTTTCCCACCGCCGCAGGGGCCGCGTGCCGGCCATGAGCACCCCGCCCACGCGGATGCTGCCTCACGCTGATGCCCACCTCACACCAATACCCACCTCACATGGACATTTACGTCAACAGCCTTGCAGTCCTCGCTGTTCTGGAGAGCTGCCCACTTGTCCTGGACCAGCATGACCGCATCCACCTCCACGCAGAGTGCCCCGCCCGGTGCGCTGCACGGGGGAGACACAGGAGACAGGTCAGGAAATCCACCAGCTGTCTGCTTTCCAAACAGATGGTGACCACCCCGCCCCGAGCCATGCCCTTGATGGACACGCCGTACCTGGTGCTCTCAACCAGCAGCTGGGTGTTGAAGTTCACCTGGTGCCCAAAGCCTGGCAGGGAGCGCAGACTTATTTTGGGGAGGGTGTTGTTGACAATTTTTGTCCTAGGTGGTTGAAACAAGGAGAAGGCAGTAAGTGGCACGTCTGTACGGTGAATGCCCTTTCCCCTCAGCCTCCAGCACTCTGGGTGACTGCAGATCTGTGGTCTTGGGGCCCTCTGCACCCAGGTCAGCAGGGATCCCTACCAGCCAGGAGCAGCTTGCGGCACATACAAGGCACCCTTGCATGGCAAGTACCTACAGAAACTCCCAGCAGCTGAAACCTCATTTGTGAACCTGCCCCAGGAGGGGAAAGAGGGGGCCCCGTGTGTTCAGGTAGCAGGCTCCAGAGCAGAGCCTCCTTTCCCCAGCATGGCCCAGATGCACCAAGAGCTGCTCAGGGACATCCATCTCCCACACTCACTCACCCTGTGAGAGCTCCACCATTTCCACCAAGAAGATTGCGAGTGAGACCACTTTTGCCAAGGAGACCATCTTTGCCAATGAGAATATCAAGGACAGCATCAAGGAGAACGTCAACAAGACCATCTTTGCCAAGGAGACCACCAAGGACACCTTCTCTGTCAAGGAGACTGCCAACAACACCATCTCTGCCAAGGAGAACACCAAGAACACCATCTCCACTGAGAAGACTGCCAAGGACACCATCTCCACCGAGGAGACCACCAAGGGCACCATCTCCGCCAAGGAGACCGCCAAGGACACCATCTCCGCCGAGGAGACCGCCAAGGACACCATCTCCGCCGAGGAGACCACCAAGGGCACCATCTCCGCCAAGAAGACCACCAAGGGCACCGTCTCCGCCGAGGAGACCACCAAGGGCACCATCTCCGCCGAGGAGACCATCTCCACCTAAGAGACCGCCAACAGCACCATCCTTGCCAAGGAGACCGCCAACAGCACCATCCTTGCCAAGGAGACCGCCAACAGCACCATCCTTGCCAAGGAGACCACCAACAGCACCATCCTTGCCAAGGAGACCACCAACAGCACCATCCTTGCCAAGGAGACCGCCAACAGCACCATCTCTGCCAAGGAGACCACTGAGCATGTTGCCACCAAGGAGACCGCTTTGAAGCTCCTGGAGGTCAGGTTTGCCTACTGACTGAGAAATATCTGGAAAAAAAAAAAAAAGGATGAGAGGTCACTGTGAGCTCTGTGGACTCGGTGCACAAGCATGCTGCACCAGCCTGGCTGTTCCTTCCCCTCCACTGTCCCTCTATTTCCCCTTTTATACTATAGCGGTGGTGGCATCAGCCACTGTAAAGTATCTGAAGTGTCATCTCCAAAGTGCCTTATAAATGCAAATTATCAACATTGCCACTGCTGCTGAAGGGATCTGGACCAGCTTCTGATTTTCTGTGTGTGGACAAGAGACAGAAAGAGCAGAACTGGTCTCAAAAAAAAAAAGAGAAATCCTATCTCTTCCATATGCTTACCATCTACACCCTTTTTGGCAACTGGGGACATGATTCCACGCCCTTGTGCAGGGGCCAGCAGGCAGCAGAGGATGGAAACAATCCAGAACGCTGGCATCTTGGGTCCCAATAGCTGTGGAAAGCGACTGCCGTCAGTGCGATGCTGGGACGGTGCAGGGAGGAAAGAGGGGGATGGAGGAAAGGAAAAGGAGGAATGCCTGGCAGGGGAGACAAAACCAGAGGGGAAGCTGCTGGTACCTCTCCTGCCTCCTCCCTGCGCTGGTGAGCACGGTAAAGCTCCTGACGCACTTTCCTGCAGGAAGAAGCAGAACTTCAACAATTGCTCCACAGACCAGCCGTTGCGTGGCCAACGGAAGAGCCAGCGGTTGTTGGGCAGTTCATGTTTTTGTTCCTCAGCGCTGGTGAGCGGTGCCAGTGACTGACCCGGACAATCCGGGGAGCATCTGTCCTGGGTGGGAATTTCTCTGAGAGACAAGATCCTGTACCCCTCACGAGGGGAAAACAGGACATTTCTGACAACGTGGTCATCTCTAGTCACCGAAAGAAATGCAACAGCATCTACGCGGCAGAAATGCACCAACACATCCAGCAAGGAGAGCATCTCCCTGTCTGAATGCCATGATCTCTGCACAAACATCAAACGTCTGAGGCTTCCCTCTGCATAAAAGCCCCTTTTGTGGATTTGTACGAAGGAGAAAATTATTTTTAAAGTTGCAGTGTCATTGAAATATTTCTGTGGGACCTACAACTTGAAGTAGCTTGCTGATTTTCTTTTTTTAAAGAACATTATGAACTTCGTTGCCCCAAAACTATCTAAAAGTAAATAGCACATTAAAAAGGGATCAAAACAAGTGTGAGAGGCCTAATTCACCTTGGTTAAAAATCCACCTCCGATAATAGAGTTACACCAAAAATAGTTTAAGTGATAATTGTTTATGAAAACCATGAGATACCTTTTCTTCTTCAAGGGCTGCAAACACAACGAACATGCACGTCTGTTCTTGAGAAACTCGTAGTGAAACCCACCGCACATTTTATTGGCTGGAGCATAATTGAGGCAGGCAGCAGCAAGAACAACAAATTTTGTTAAAAAGCCTGTGCTCCCAAACGACCAGCAAGGGTTCTCCTCGGGGGAACATCCAGGTTCGCAGAAGCTAGGAGCACACGTGGTGGGAAATGAGTTGGCTCTTACCTGACCAAGCTCTTGCGGGCCAGGCTGTCTCCAGCCGACGTCCCTGTCTCCTGCAGACGACCTGCACCAAGCATCCTCATATATAGAGCTCTCCGGCAGGAAGGAGCAAGCGATGTCACTGAGAACATCCAGAACAACTGGTGGGGAGCAAAACAAACAAGGTACGGTTTCTGGTGACTTCCACCGCAAATATTTCCCCAGAGATGTCAGGGCCGGGTGAATCACAGAGCAACGCCCCGTGGGTGCAGGGGCAGACTTGGCCGGCCCTGGGTGCCAGCCTGCACGCCGCTGCCTGGTTCTGTACTCCATCCCTTCGGGCTTGCTCTTCTGTCGGGGCGCGGACATGGCTGCAAAGTCATGCCCTGATAGTATACTTTTTTTCAACCAAACAAAACGAAGATTTTGACTGAAAAAATGTGTCACTGGCACTCCTCACTGTTAGGTTCTTCTACAGCTCTCAGCGCTTTACCCCGGCAGCGGGGACGTGCCTCACGTTACGGGCGGTAAATGAGGGATGGGGCAGCGCCTGTCTCAGCGTGCAGACTGTGGAGACAGCCGCAGCCGGGGATCCACTGTCCGGGCCAGCAGCACCTGCCCAGCGCTGCCCTCCCGCCGTGCCTGCAAACTGCGACCCTACCCAACGCTTACCAAGGCCTGTCCAGTGACCTGAATGGCTCACAATCCATTCCATAACGGAGGCAAAGGAGATGTTGGATTGGGAAGGAGCCGTGACAGCACGACAAGGTGTATCGACCAGGTGTCATGGCTTTACGGATACCCTGAGCTGACAGACTCTTTGGAGAGATCCATCAGATCTGGAAATGCCACACTGGTCTAACTGGTCATGGCATTATGTCTAGGTCATCTAGGTCCTCAGAGTCCTCCAGAAGAAGGAGGTGGGAGGTGGGATGTGCTGTCACAGGGAGACACTGGTGACAGGACGATGCCATTGACCGTTTGTCCAGGCCTTCATCCTTGCAGATTTCTGGCCAGGTTTTTTGTGTGCTGAAAAATTGTGTCCCACCTGATCCATGTGGTTCATTTACTGCCAGATATTTACTGCTACAGGCAGGAGAAGAAGGAGGAAAAACTTCTGAGCCAAGATGGCATGTGCACCCATGGCCATGACGTCTTTTTGCCTTTCACCCCATCCTGGCCCCAGCCACCAGCACCACACGGCTACGCGGAGCCTCTGCCTCGAGCTGCCCCAGGGCAGCAGCAGTTTGGGGTGAGAAAATGAAAATTATTCTCTGCAGGCCAGAGCCCAAACCTGGTCCCCAGTCCATGATCACGTCCTGACACGCGCAGCCGAGGCTGGCGGCGGCAGAGGGGAGGGTGCACCAGCCGGGGGGACGCGGAGGAGAGGACACGCTGGCCAAGGGGATGTAGAGGGGAGGACACGCCGGCCAAGGGGATGTAGAGGGGAGGACACGCCGGCCAAGGGGACACAGAGGGGAGGACACGCCGGCCAAGGGGACCGCAGTGAACTCTTCACTCCCCAATGTGCTCATTAATGATGGGGGTGGGTGGGCTGCTCCCCAGCTCTGCAGAATAATAGCACAGAAAAATGCTTACTTGGAGCTAATACTTTCTGCAAACTTGGAACTAAGTATTTCCAGCAGATTAGCCAGCTTTTGTCACACATTAATTCCAGCTTTAAAAAATCTCCTCGCTGAACGCCAGGGAAGGGAGGGCAAAGGGGCCAAAGTACCCAAGGAGCTGCCACTCTCCTTGCAACCCGATCAGCCGGGCGCCCGGGAGCACAAAGCCCCGCTGTCAGGGCGAGATGGTGACATTTGATAAGCGCGTTAACGAGATGGTGTTATGTTATCATCCCTCCCCGTCCCTTCATGTGTTGGGCAATCGCACTAGGAAACTCGAATTACCGTCAGGACAGAGCTGACAATGGTCAGCACCGAGCAGAGGGGCGCTTGGCACCGCGGAGAATAGCGTCCCAGCAGTGACCTTTCACGTGCAACAGTAATTTGGCTGCTGCCGAGCGCGGCACTCTGACAATCAAATATTTCGGATAAGCCGAAGCAGGTTCCCATAAAGAGAATGGCACCGTGAGGTCCGGGTTTTGCCAAAGCAACGCTCAAAGCCCCAAGAGCACAAAGCCAAATCCCTGCGCACGGGCAGAAAGGCAGAGTAAACCCTGTGGGCTTGGCCGAAGGGAGCAGAACGGGATGGGTGCAAACAGACCAGGTCACCTGGAAACGGGGACGTGAGGGCAGGTGGTGAGGCACGCACCCCCGAGCTGTGGTACAGATGTTGGCATCAGCGAGAGGACGAGTGCAGGCAAGGTGAAACCATCAGCCCTGGTTCAGAAGCGCAAGGGTTCTGCTCTGCTCTCCCCTTGGTGGCATAGCCCAGGTGTGGCCCTTCTGCCCAAGGACCCCCAAGCCGGGGCTCCTTCCTTCCTCTGGGACCATTAACTGGGACAGACAGGTACATCCCGCGCTGCTGGGGGGAACAGAGCCGCCGGGGTCTGCACGCAGCTCCGGGAACACCATTGGTGCCTGCGCAGGTCCCAAGGCTGCACCTCCACCCCCTGGCGCATCAGACCCCAGTGACGTGGCCGTGCTGTCAAGCAGCATCGTTAAGTGTTTCCTGAAAAATTAATCAGGTGCCCCCCGAGATCACCAGCCTTGATTCCTCCTAGGAGGGTTGCGTACAGCCACTTTGATTCTTTTTTTTTTCCCCTTCTTAAGGGAATTCAGGCTCAAACTGTTCTATTGTTATTAGCTAACGCAAGAACGCTATGGGAAATCTCTTTAAAAATGTGCTTGGCGCTGACATCTGCAGTGCAATGGAGGAAGAAGGCACCAGAAGCACCCATGCCCACAGGGAGCTGGTTTTGGGGCTGCATTCCTCGCGGTCTGGCAGCGCACGAGAGAACAGACGCAGTTCTCGGGGCCTGCCTCCCTGCGAGGTGTTCCTGCAGGCAATTTCTTAAAAACACAGTGATCTTCTCAGAGATCTCCTTAATTCTGCACCAGCTACCTGCCACCAGGAGAAACCATCCGAACCGATGAAATCAGGACCAGAGCTGTTTATTGACTTACTAACGACAGGTAATCAGCCAGCAGCCAGTGATCCGCACGCTTGGGATCAGTGTCTGCAGCGCGGCTGAGGAACCACGGCGCGAGGCACTCTGAAAGGTCAACGCACACGGAGAGGTCTCGGCGCCCGTCTCTAACACCTCCCGAGAAGTCCTCGTTCCCTGGCATGACCGCAGACCCTCTCCCCTCCTCTCGCAGCACACACATCCCAGGAGCTGGGGGTCCCCTTCCTGCACCCCTCTCCCGCAGGAGATGCGGGGGCTGCACCCCGCCAGCAGCCCACACTCCGCTAATGCTCGGGCTATTTCTGTGGCAAATGCCATTCATTTAGGGCCAGTCCCTCCCAGAAACACCACCTCTGCCCAGACACGCCCGGCCGGCTCCACTGGACACGCGGTGGGCCAGTCTCATCACGGGGCAATGGGGTCTTTTTATTTCAGCTTGTGGAGTCACACTATTGAGGAGCCGAGGGATGAGGAAGCAGCACCCCGGGAGCCCAGCACCCTGCTGCTCCCTCTCCCACCCACTCCCCGCAGCAGTGCTGGCTGCGGCCGTACCTCCCTGCGCCTCAGCTCTCCGCGACTGGCACGTCCAGCAGCAGAGCGTTCTGCAGATTTAAGAATAAAAAGCAGACAGGCAGGATCTGGCCATAGCTCCCGCGCCCAGAGGTGATGGGCCAGCAGCCCCACGGCCAGCGACGGCCGGGCTGCGGCAGAGGCAGCGCGCCGGGGCCCTCTCCGTGCCTACCTGCAGCCCGCTGACCCGCGCCCGGCGGTAGGCGATGCCCAGCAGCTCGGGCAGGGGCAGCCCTGGGCGCAGAGCCCCTGGAACGAGGGGAGACACCGTCAGAGGGGCATCGCCCGCGCTGCCCCGCCCGCGCCCGGCAACGGCCTTTGGGAGTACTCGGAAAGTTAGCAGGGTGGGGATTCCTGGGTTTGTGTATTTTAGCACAAATAAAATCTCTTCTTTTGGCTTATTTTCCATGAGTTAAGCAGATAAATTGATAGGCTGGGGAGAGGATTTTTAGGGGCACTTTGGCTGTTTTCAGGCACAGTAAAGAGGGATATGTCAATGATTTTTTGAGACTTTGGAAAGGCAAAGATCTCATGAAAATCGTCCCCAGTTGTTTATGGCAACTGGTTTTGATTTTGAGGACAGGAACAATGTGCAAAGACGCTGCGGAGGAGAAGCCCGCATCCCTCGCGGTGGATCTGTCCCGTGCGGGGCGATCTCTCCGGTCTGGGAAGGCGTGTGCGCGCTGGAGCTGCGCCTGGGAGGCTCCCACCGCAAACCCCACCGGTGCACAGCGGTCAGCACATGACTGTCCTGGCAGGGCCACTCGTAGCCCCGAGCGCAGGCAGGGCGCGCGAGGCCACCCAGCCGTGCCCGTTGCAGGGGACCCAGAGATACCAACAGTCTATAGGAAACGAAATGAGAGCCGGTTTCCCTGGGCAGACAGCAAATCCACGGACAAAACCGTAGCCATGCTCACTGTTGATGAAGGGCACATAAGCCACGTGAATAACGTCTGCCAAAACTGCTTTCAGCGGACGCTCCTGAAACACAGAGAAGTGGTGTAAACCGTCCATCTCCCTGCGTGCCAGCAGCCGCCCGCGCCGGGCTCACCCTGTCGATTCCCCCAGTCACGGGAAAACGGCACGGCACAGCCCACCCACCCAACTCACGTCAAACGTCCCGAGGGAGGAGGAAGCCAAGGCTGCCCGAGACAAACTGCGGGGAGAGGACAGGCAGGGTGTCACCCCTCCTCCCGCCGCACCCCAGGGAGCCACCCTGTCGCCTTCAAACTCCTCGCCGGACCTCCGCCTCCAGCACACCTCACCCTGCCCCCGGCCCCACCCGGGAAGGGGCTGCTTCCCACCGCAAGCGTTTTCCCCATCCTGGACCAACGTCAGCTCTTCAAACTTAAAGAGCAAAAAAACCCAAGCAGGTTTTGGGTCAGCTGGGTTACGCCACACCCACCCTCCTCTGTTTTCAGGTGGCAGTTAGTATAAACAGGACAAATGTCACGCAGAGGCAGCCAGGGTTCCTTCAGAAAGCGCGCGGGGCAGATGCTCGTGGCCTCCCCAGCAGCGCAGGGGCTGTCACCCTGCTGCCGGCGGCACCGAGGACCAGCCTTACCTCTGCAGAGCCAGGGAGAGCTGCAGCTTTTCTTCTGCCACGGCAAACTGTGCCTCCAGGCTGCTGTGCTGTGCAGGGAAAATGAAAGGGAGTCCCTGCTGGGACCCCAGTCCCCCCACCGCCCCAGCCCTGCGGGACCCCCCAGCCAGGCATCTTCCCCTCCGTCCCTGCCTGCTGCCCCCGTCGCTTGCTCCGCTGCCAGTGCGGGTTTGCTGGCTCGGGGCAGGGACGATCACAGCCAGCCCTCACCAACCGCAAAAGGCTTCAACTCACAACATCCAGGACAAAAAGGGACTCGGGAGCAGAGTCTGCAGGAGAAACACGAAACTCGGCGGTGCTGAAGAGCTGCACCGAGCTTTGGCCTGGAGTTATGGTCACGACCGGTGCTCTCGCTGCTCGCATTTCGATCACCACGGGCTGCGACGGAGGCAGCGCCTGGGAAATCTGGGGAGAGGCAAAGCAGAGGGGGTGACCTGCCCTTCCCTTCCCTGCTCGCCACTCCGGGGATTATCCCAGTGGGTGCTGAGCATCCATGACATTCTCCAAAGCCCCTGGGAGTCAGCCAGGCTGGTCCAGGCTGCTCAGCCATATGTCCCGTGAATTATGTTGTTAATAAAATTTGACTTTGGGGAAAAGGTACCAGCATGTCTGTGTGAGTGGAGAGCAGCTGTATCTGCTGCCGTATGTAGCCTGAGATGACCTGCAGACTGGCAGGACCAAGCACAGTCCACCCACCCCAGGGATGAGGGCTCCAAGTGTCGTGGTCACCAGCGGGGGAAGCCCAAGAACCTGTTGAGAAAGCGTCCCGGGGCAGGGACTCAATGAACTCGCTCAGTGGGGGGGTTAATGTGGGGAAGGGAAGAGCACAGACAGCACACAGATCTGCCTTGAACATGGGTGCAGATTTCTTGGTGGGCTCCTGAGGAAAATCTCAAGCCCCAGCCACCCACCATGTCATTGCTGATGTCCAGGTTGAAGGACGCCTGCAGGACAGAGAGCTCAGCACTCAAGAAGCCTGCAGACAGGATGAGCTGGGTAGCAGCGTCGCTCTTCGGGGGCAGAGAGGCCAGAGAGAGCTGGTCCGTGGGAAGGTCAACCTCCCTTCCCTCCTTTTGGCGGAGAACGGTCTAAACGGACCAGGAAGAGGAGCCACGTCAGAAAGCACAGGTCCATTCCAGGACTGGCATTTGGACCACGTACGCAGTACTGGATGCTTCACTCTGTAGTCTCAGCATCGAAACGGAGCAATAAACGCACTGAACGATGAGCTGAGGGGGGTGGCTGGGCGATATAATGCAACCAGCACAGGTCTGCGCCCCCCCAAAGCCTCTGCTGCCCGAGGCTGGGAAGGACAACACTGCTGAGCAAACGAACGTCGGAATCGTCACCGCTCCGAGGCCTGGCACGAGGCAGCAGCGCTCACCTTCAAATCCAGCTCGATGAAAGTGTCAGTCGTCAGCGGGGGGTTCAGCAGAGCGTACCGGAGGGTCCCAGCACTCCCGAGAGGGATCTTGGCTGTGAAAGCAAAGAGGGATGCTTAACCAGAAGGTCCTGTGCTGCAGGGAGAGCACTCACCAGTGCCAAACCACTGTTCACCAGTGCCAAACAACCGTTCACCAGCGCCGTGTGCCGTTTAGGGCTCTGGCGGGCTCCTGCCTCCCCGCCAGCCTCCGCAGTGCCAGGCCCTCCCGGATCTGCACCAGGGAGGAG
>WHYT01016981.1:364955-401904 GCA_009806455.1 Tetrax tetrax
ATTGCTGATGTCCAGGTTGAAGGACGCCTGCAGGACAGAGAGCTCAGCACTCAAGAAGCCTGCAGACAGGATGAGCTGGGTAGCAGCGTCGCTCTTCGGGGGCAGAGAGGCCAGAGAGAGCTGGTCTGTGGGAAGGTCAACCTCCCTTCCCTCCTTTTGGCGGAGAATGGTCTAAACGGACCAGGAAGAGGAGCCACGTCAGAAAGCACAGGTCCATTCCAGGACTGGCATTTGGACCACGTACGCAGTACTGGATGCTTCATTCTGTAATCTCAGCATCGAAACGGAGCAATAAACGCGCTGAACGATGAGCTGAGGGGGGTGGCTGGGCAATATAATGCAACCAGCACAGGTCTGTGCCCCCCCAAAGCCTCTGCTGCCCGAGGCTGGGAAGGACAACGCTGCTGAGCAAACGAACGTCGGAATCGCCACCGCTCTGAGGCCTGGCACGAGGCAGCAGCGCTCACCTTCAAATCCAGCTCGATGAAAGTGTCAGTCGTCAGCGGGGGGTTCAGCAGAGCGTACCGGAGGGTCCCAGCACTCCCGAGAGGGATCTTGGCTGTGAAAGCAAAGAGGGATGCTTAACCAGAAGGTCCTGTGCTGCGGGGAGAGCACTCACCAGTGCCAAACCACTGTTCACCAGTGCCAAACCACCGTTCACCAGTGCCAAACCACCGTTCACCAGCGCCGTGTGCCGTTTAGGGCTCTGGCGGGCTCCTGCCTCCCCGCCAGCCTCCGCAGTGCCAGGCCCTCCCGGATCTGCACCAGGGGGGGGGGGGGGGGTGTTGGTTGGCTGCTGTGGGGTTCATCCCCGCCTGGCCCCGGTCAGGGCTCAGCCAATTCCCAGCCCTCGGTGGCAGATCTGCGCTTTCCCTGTGCCAGGGGGAGGGAAGGAGGCGGGTGGGTGGATGCCAGCTTACAAGTCAGGTTGCTGAACTTCGCATTCACAAGGTTGAGCACTGCGTCGACGGCTGGGCACAGCTGTAGGGCGAGGGGAAAGGTGTGAGAAAACCTCGCATGGTGGGAGCAGAGCTTCGAGGCTGCCGCGCCAGCACAGTTCCACCCGGAGCAGCAGGATGCCCGACTGTTAATTACCCAGACACAGCCTGCCTCAGCTTTCTCCGTCCCTGGCTGAATTGGGTTATTCTGGAGTAAACCCACCTTAAGTGGAGTGAAGAACAGGGCCAGACCCCCCTGCAGATATCTGATTAAGCCAGACCAACTTTATGACAGTGTTAAGAGGCAGCAAGCCTGCCGTTCGTGAGCCTTTAGGAGCAAGTGTGCCCAGGACCGCGACCAGCTCTGCCCGAGCGACGACAGCAGCTCTGCCCGAGCATCGCGCCCTCGTCCCAGCCTGGCAGGCAGGCTCTGGGCAGCGGCACAGCCTTTGCTGCAGGGGCTGACTGCATAAAACCAGTGACTGCCCAAAATGCTCCCTTTTACCAGCCAGCAAGCTCCTTGTGCAGCAATCCTGTGGCAGCACAGCGAGGAGGAGGAAGAGGAGGAAATCTCGGGAAACAGGGATGGGAGGAGGATGGGACTTACCAGCCCGGGCAGGACTTTCTGGAGGGTGCTGTCCAGGAACTTGCTCATGACTTTGGGCAGCGTGCTGGGCACAGACAACTCGTCAGCCGAGCGCACCATTAGGCACATAGCAATAATTTTTGACTGAAGATCAAATGGCAAGAATGCCAAGTGCTAAGGAAACCTCTATCTGGTGTGGATCCAGCCAAAACACCCCTAATGTCCAACAAAAGGTATTTTCTCTCTTTACGATCTTTGAGAACCTTTTCTCAAGAATGCCATCTTCTGGCTCTGAATACAGCTAAAGGTTTCCGTGCCTAACAGAAGCTGTGGTCCCCCAGGGATACAGCGCTTAACTGGGGGCTGACGCAGAGGCGAACACCGCGTGCAGTGACACCGACAGAGCTGGCCTGAGGGTGAACGTAACTCATGGCGGTGTTCTCGGTGGGGAAAATGGGCAGGGAGAAGCATTGGTGGTCTGTATAAACCTACGCCCAGAGACAGAAAGCTCTGACAATGCTGCTGTCTCCCTGTTGGGAGCGGTTGACATTGGGAAGCCATTGGTGCTGCCCTTCGGGCGGGCACCCACCTGCTGGGGAGGTTGGTCTTGACGCTAACGAGCGCGATGCGGCAGCTCCCGGGGCTGAACCGGGGAACACCCGCGGCGTCGGGCCACAGCCGGCTGCCAGCCGTCAGGTTTGCGGCCAGAGCGATCTCCACCTTTCCTCCTGTGAAGCTGCCCAGAGCAAAGCTGGGTCAGCGCGGGACAAACCCCCGGCAGCGAGCGGGCCCACGCCAGTGCTATCCCCGCGCTCACCTTTTCCCAGCCATGGTCATTTGCACCAGGACGGCCATGAGGAGCCCTGAGCCCGGCGAGAGCGCCAGCGATATCACTGGGGGATGGAGATCTTTCACTTTCAGCCTACGGAAGAAAAACAGAGGAAAACTGGAGCTCGCAGGGCAGCCAGGGTGGGCTGCTTACTTCAAAGTCACCTGTCACTAATATTGCCATCACCATCTTCATTCTTCTACTTCTTGTTTAAACTTTCCATCTAAAACCACTTTTAAATTCAGAAACATCTTTCTTCCTAACAAAAAGATTGCACAGTTTAAGGGGGGGGGGGGTGTCAGGGAATGGTGTTCAAAGCATCTCCACACTTTTACCTGGAACGAATCTGTGGGGTGGAGGTCCAGCTCTGACCCCCCCCAGGAATTCTGGGGTTCCCCCAGGATATCACTGACCAAAGCCAGGCCTTTGAGAGCGACCGCCTTGGCACACAGCTGCCGCGACCAGCTGCAGCAGGAGCTGACGCGCTTTGTTGCCTTTAAGTTATAGTTTCTCTGAGTATTTGTAGACACAGCCATGCAGAAAATCACTGGCTTTACCACCACGCTTGTTAGTGGGGAGTGATTCGTTTCTGCCTCTGGGCTGCCGCTTCCCAACCTTCTGCTTGTATTTCCTCAGCCCCGGGTTCGGGCTCGTGGCACCGCGCTGCTGAGCATCACTCACCCCGAGATGCCTCTGACGGCTTTGGCGCTTGGCTTTTTTTTTGCGGCTTCCTCTGCCATTTTCTGCAGAACGTTGCTCTCATTCAGAGCGGTTGAGACAGCTGGAAGATTTGCACAAGATGAGGATTTTAGCACAAAATCCCCAAGGAAGAGCACCTACCTGTGCCATAGGGCGAGGGGACTCAGCACGCCCCGCCATGCGCTGTAGAACACCGTTACTGACAGATTCCCATCCCAACAGCACCAGCAGGACCCTTCACGTGCTGTAAATTCGGATTACAGCAATCCCTGATGTCCCTGGGTAACGCTCGGAGCTCGGCGGGCGCGTGCTGCGCACACTTTGTAATTTTAGACATGGGGAGCATGTTCAGGGTCCCACCCTAATGCACTGCACACCGGTGAGACAGCCAGCGTCAGGGCACCACAGCCGTGGGGTCCTGCTTGCAGCGTCCCGCGCAGGACACACACACCACAGGGAAGCAGCTCCAGTCGTAGGTTAAGGGCAGCGCCCAGAGCCCGCGCGTGCCCAGCGGCACTCGGCAGTGCCTGGGGATGCAGGCTGCGTGGCAGCGAAGGGCAGCTTCCCCACCACGACACGGCCACCGCACTGCTGCCCGCTTCTCTGCACGGCCACACAGGCTCGTGCCCGTGCACGGACACCGGCGTGGCTGAGCGCTTACCGCGGTCAATCGTCCCCAGATCGATCCTGATGACAGCTCCCGGGCCAGCAGCTCCTCCCAGCCACGCCAGCCAGCCACCGAGGAGTAAAACGCACCAGATCCCTGACATCCTGCATCCGGCACAGTTGCTCATGGGGCTCCACAGGCAGCCAAGGCTTGCAGGAGTGTGCGGGCTTCAATGGAGAGAGAGACAATGAGATGGGTCCCAAACCAGATGCCAAGGGCTAGATGCTGTGCTCATGCTGGAGGAAAGCGAGCAGGGCTCCGTGTCCGTCAGAGCTACACCAGCCAAAACACAGCCTAAATACGGGAATCACTCCCCAACACTGAAACCCCTGAACCCGCCGGAGCAGCCCCACCAGGACGTGCCTGCGTCCTGCACCACCCACCCAAGCAGAGCGCTAAGCCTTCCTCTTCCAGGAGGACCAGAGCTCCTCGTGACACCCAAAACCTGCCGCAGGGAAAGGGCTGGAGCTGTCCGATGGAGCACGGGGCCCGCGGGGTCTCGGGGCCAGCCCGAGCCCTGGCCCCAGGAGCAGCAGGAGAGCTCAGGGCTCTTGGCTGTAGCACAAGGTGTGACGAGCATCTCCACGGGCTATGGACATGGCTCCACGGGCCTGCCCTGGCCTGGCCTCCCACTTCTCGCTTGCACCGGAGGGAAACGGCGTGAGCTGCTGCACCTCGCCGTGACCGGGATCCCGTGGGGAAGGGCCCTGCCGTCACCTTGCTCGGTTCTTCTCCAGCAGAGTCCTCAGTGGCTCTCCAAGCTTCACGCCGATCTCCTGGAGAGAGGCGAGAAACAGCCTGTATATAAACCCTGACGGAGAAAGAGGGAAAATGAAAGGGCTGGGTAATTACTGTGATGTAACCTAATCCCCGAGTGCTCTGACATCCGCCAGTACAAATAATTTCACTAATGAATTTGAAAATCCAGGTAAGCCCTCGAGCCCCAGAGGCACGTGCTCCCGGCAGGCTGACGCCAGCGCTCTTGCTCAACGCCCAGGAGGAGCCAAGGGAGACGTGCACGCCAAGTCCAAAAGAAAAACCCGATCCGTTTAATTACATGGTACGGACAGAAGCAGGGGCGAGGAGAAACCCAAGACGTGTAATGGTAAATTCTGGTTTTGGAGACACCTGGGATCTGCAGCTCTCAGGATGAGTGGGACATGGGATCAGCCGGTGGAGAACTCACTGGAGATTGATAATCTCAGCCACGTTCTTGCTGGTTTCAGCAGGGTTGGGGTGATGGTGTGACCATGGCAGGGGTCTCAGGGCACTGGTGGGACCATGGTGTCCTCTACTCTCCCCTTCCGGGCACCCCAGCCAGCAGGACCTGGCTCTGGGAGTTCACTCCAGTGGGATCCTGCAGCACCGAGTAATTTATTTCTTATCTCCGTGCCTGTATAAAACATGTCATGAGTTTTAATCTGCCAGCATCTCCCTCCCAGTGATGCACTGGTGGCTCTCTGCTCAGCCCAGACAGGGAGATTCACATTTCATCTGACAGGAGTGTAGGATTCACAGATAGCACCCGATAAGGAGTGCACTGTGCCAGAAAGACACTTTAGTGCTGGTAACTCCATCAGTCGTTATGCTATAAGCTTACATCTAACTGAGCCTCCACAGGGATGAGCAGGTCCGGAGCAGCTCTTCAGGAGGAGGAGATCCACCTCTGAGCACCAGCGTGCTGCCCTGCCCCGGCTGCTCAGCCCCAGGCCCTCGCGCTGCTGGAGCAACAACGCTCGGCGGATCAATCTCCAGAACCACATCGGGAGGAGCTGCCGGCATCGCTTAGGCTGGAGCAAGGTACAGCAGGGCCAATCTCCCACCACTGCTCCAAAGCACAGCACAGACTCATTTCTCGGAGCCTTTCCCAGTTTGTGTCCGTGTCCCTACCAATGTCAGATGCCACAAAATGCCTCCTGCCGCCCCAGGGGACTCAGTCTGCAGGTTACCACCTTCCCAATGGATTTACTGTTCTGAACACATTTCTTGCCTCTAGATGTGCTGCAAACATCAGTGTAGATGTGTAAATCCATGGTGCCTCGGCAGGCCCCTGGACACGTATCTCCATATTTCCTCTTGCGCTTTCGATGCCTCCAACGGAAACGCAGCACGCGGCTGAAATGCTGCTTGTCTTGGCATTTCTCTGCCACGCTGAGAAGGAAAGCAGCACAGCGTGGTGGGAGCCAAAGGCCTTGAACGTGTCGAGATGCACCTGGAACCCGTGCCCAATAACTCACCCCGCCAACGCACAAAGGACAATGGCTGCTTCCCGGGCAGCAGGTGTTTCAACAAGCGCTGAACGCCGTATCCCATCGCCAAGGGACTCGGAGCGGAATGGGCAGCTCAGCCCTCGCTGGAGGACTGGTCGTGCCGCAGAGCTGCGGTCACAAACAGCAGGGCAGAGGGAAAGGCAGAGCAGGAAGGAGAGCCGGGTGACACCGTGGGGACGTGCCCACACGGCATCCGCAGGCGGCCCACGCTCCGTCCTCCAGGCCAAACGGGAACACGATGGACCCCAGGCACAGGAGGGAGAGGGACCGTGCCTCCCTCAACGCTTTCACTGCTTGTAGAGACGTTATCAAAGAGGACGGACAGCGCCCACCATTTTTTCTACCAGTTGTGATGAATATGGCCAGTGTTTTTGATTGGGAGTGGTTAAAGAGAGGAAGGAATTACTGCACATGGGCCACTCCTGAGGTTAGAGGAGATATCTTAAAAAAAACTAAACCTGATCTTCTATCTGGTCTAAAACTCACTGAACCCAACAGAAACACTCCTATTGCCTTCTGACTTACCCAGGTGGGAGTGGAGGGTGGCCTTGCTGAATGGCCAAGACCTCTCTCAGCGCGCTGCACGCGGGTCTCATCCCTTCTGCTCTGGGCCGCCCGGCCGGGAGAGCAGCGCGAACTGCAGCAGCTCCTCGCTGCAGAGCGAAGAAACGGAGCTGTGCTTTCCAGCAGCGTTTGTTTTCTTGGCACCCTCCACCCAGAGACCTTTCTTTGTGCTCCCCAGTAACACCACAACGAAGGCAAGCTGCCCCAGCACCTGGCTCAATATTTCACCCTGCTAGGTCAATGGCCAGTGCAATCAGGTATATGGGGAAACAATACAAAGGGCACAGAAAACAAAGCGTCCACCCAGCGTCCCGGTCCCCGGCCCCCTTTGCCAGTCTCTGCCCCGTCAGCCCTGGTTGTGAGGATATATAAAGCCAGCACACATCCGTGGTGCGGCCACGGCAAGACACGCACCGAGACAGAAGGATGGGAAGACCGACCAGGAAAGGTAAAGATGCGTTTACAAACCGAGTGGCTTGGTGAGGCATCGCTTGTGCTCACGTTGGGACGTCTCTGTCAGGTCAGACCTCGTCAGAAGTCCACTTTCTGCAAAGGCTGGTACAGAGATGTATGTTCTCTGCAGGTTAAGCTTTCTGAATTATTTCTTCTCTTAACGTTGTCAGAGCCTTACAAATGTTGTCAACAGTTCCCAAAGGTTTTTCGGAGAGGTGGATAACACTTTCACCTTTATTTGCCTTCAGCCTCCTCCATAACTTCAACGCGTTCCTCAACCAGTTTCGGCTCCTGTTCCTTTGCTCGCTCTGTACCAGCCGTAGGTCACCGCTCGCTCCTCGGCTGGTGTGACGCTGCTGTGAGCACCGCTCCGGCGGGCACTGCTCCGGCTCACCGGCGTGCAGGGGCTTTCCAAAGCTGAGCCTGCTGTTAGGGCTTCTGAGTCCCCAGGCACCACGCGAGAGCCGCGCGTTGTTACTGCTCAGACCTGACCAGCTCGGGGCCACAAACCCGGCCCGGGAGCGGACGCACAGCTCCGCGCCGCGGCGGCAGGGCCAGGGCCGTGCTGCTCTGACCGGGTGCCTCCCTCTCCTCCAGACACCGGCGCGGCAAAGCTCTGCACCCTGAGCGTCCTCCTGAGCCTCCTGGGCCCCGCTCTCGCCACCGGGTCGCCCGACTGCGGGGGCATCCTCACCCAGTCGGGGCTGAGCTACCGTAAGTCCGGGCCCCACGTCTCCTGTGCCATCGGCAGGGAGGGGAGGGGAGGGAGCGGCATCTTTCAGTCCCACAGTGAAATACTAAACACTGTCACCAAAACTCACGTCATCAATCAGCTCGCTCGCATCGTCCCCTTTCTCTAGCGAGTTACAGGGGGTTAGCGAGGAATGGATGTGCCCCCTGGGTGGATTTCAGTCCGTCCGTCACTGTGCGCCAGACCGCAAGCTCCGGAGGGTCTCACAAAGCGTCTGCCCTGTTTCACAGTTGCTGAAGTTTCAAAGCCACACGCGGAGGCGGTTCTCAGAGGGGACTTCATCACCCCAACAGCCCCAGACCTGTTTCTTGGCTCCCCGAAGCCCGGCAGGTGAGTCTGCAGCTCCGCCTTGCCCAGGCCTTGCTACCAGTGCCACCAGTTCAGGCTGGTGTTTGGCTGGCACGCGTCAAATAGTGTCACAGAAGGCGTTTTGCCAGTGAGGGTAAAAATCCTCCTGGAGACTAACACAACTATCTGAGGGCATTGGTGCCAGTGCCACTGCCGAGGCACTGACTTATCTGTGCACATCTCGGGGACTTTGGGGATCTGCCCACTGTGAGAGCAGCCAACGATCGCACACCAGTCTGCGCTGGTCCCTGACACCTTCATTTCTGCTCCAGCAGGAACCAGATTAACTCTGTCAAGGTCACTGAGCTGTCTCTGGCGCTCATCCCCGACGCCGGGCTGCGGCTGAGCATCGATGTGGACCTCGACATCGCGCCCGCCCCGTGAGTGCTGGGGCCGTGGGGCTGGGAACGGCCCAAGCTCCTGGCCGGAGCAACGGGGCCGCATCCAGCACCTTCCGCTTGCCCGTGGGAGCAGGGAGGCTGGGGCGAGTGGGACAGGAGCAGCCCCCGTGCTCCAGCCTCTGCCTCTCCTGCCCGGCACAGCTCGACCACCAAGGTGATGAGGCTGTCCATCCTGGCCAACTTCCACCTGGAAATGAACCCCGAAGGAAACCTGGAGCTGGTGCCCTCCACCTGCCAATCCATGGTGGAGGAGACGCAGAGCAGCGAGCAGCAGGACAGGTCAACCCCGCGGCTCTCCTTGTTATGGGATCTGGGGAACGGGGGAAAAGAAGAAACTGAGGCACAAGCATTTCTAGGCAGGAGGGCGATGTGACTGAGACCTGCTCACTGCCCTGAAGCTTACGAAGGCTGCCACAAAAACTTCATCTTCACGGGAAGAGCTCTGTTCTGCTTGCCGGGCTGGTTTCCCCATTTTGAGAGTTTTGTTCTCTCACAAGGGAGAGGAGCTTTTAAAGTCGGGCTTTTAACGCAGGCCCAATGGCAATTCTTCAGGGGTTTAGGATTCCGAGTTCTAATCACACTGAACAGAGGACAGGAAATAACGGTCATGCTGCCTCGGGAGGCCTTCTGGGTTGGGTAAAAGACACTCACCTCCCCTGCGCCGAGCTGCTTCTCGCCCAACTTCTTTCCTCCTGTTGTTTCCCTCCAGCAAGTCGTCTAGCTCAGACGTGGACAAGGAGATTGACGTTGACAAGGTAAGATAAAGTCTGTAAAGGCGTGACGCAGGAGAAGACAAAGTTATATGATTCTGTAAGAATTAGAGCACGTGGGGGTGCCGCAGCAGAGGCACTTGGGGGACGCCTGATGCTGGCAGATCCCTGTGTTCGCCTACCGCCTCCCTTTTTGTTCTTTGTTCCACAGATTTGCCTGGAAGTCTCCAAGTTGCTGCTTTTCCCAAACGAGCAGCTGATGTCTCTGACAGGTGAGCCATTGGCCATCTCTCATTACGCCCACGGGCTCGCTTTGGAGCGGGTCACAAGATAAAACGAGCTCCCACCCCGAAGCAGAAACCCAGCAGCAGCGGCTCCACTGCTGTCATCTCCCCAGGGACCCACTCCCTCTTCCCCATCCCTTTACTGGGAGAAACCCCGACATGTCCCAGACCCAGCCTGGCATCACTGGTCTCCCCTTTCTGAGCATCGCTCTGCTTGGTTTGTAGCTCCGTTCCCCATCACGCCCAGCTGCCAGCTCCAGTACCAGCCCCTGGCTGCACCCGTGTTCTCCGAGCAGGGAATCACCGTATCCTTGCAAGTAAGTCCTCACTTCCCAGCGCTCGCCGCCCAGCTCCAGGCTTCGGGAGAGCCGCTCCCTTCCAGTGCCATGGGCCCTGAGACACCCCGAACTCCTCTCCTTGGCTGTGTCCCTGCAGACGACTTTCCAGGTGGCGGGGATGGCGGTCCCCCTGCCAGTCAGCCCCGTGCCGTTCAGCATGCCCGAGCCAGCGAGCTCCAGCTCGTCCCACCTCACCCTGGCTTTCTCTGAGCACTTCTACACCAGTCTCTTCTTCGCCCTGGAGATGGCTGGAGCCTTCAACGTCACCGTCCCGGTGAGTAGAGCAAGGAAGCATGGAAGGAGTGGAAAATACACATTTGGAGGGACAGCCCTGCCCCACAGCCCTGAAGGAGCCGTGTGCCCTAAGGAAATTAGTTTCTCTGGCTGAGTGCCCGTGGGAGCTGCAGCCCCTCAGCCCTGGGGTCCCAAAAATAGCACTGGTCTAACGATGTATGGAGAATTTGCTGTAAAGCGTAACCAGGACACTGCTCCTGGTGCGTGCTGGCATGCGGGAAGGCTCCTGCGCATATGCGCCCGTGGCATAGCGCTCGCCGCAGGGTCTGCGCGGCCCCAGGCAGCCGCCAGCCATGTCACGAGCTGGGCTTTGTCTTTCAGAGCACACTGACCACCACCACCTTGGCACAGAAGATCACTCAGGTTCGTCGCTGTTGCTGTTGCCCTGAGAGGCACAGCCCCAGTTTGGGCAGTGCCCCCTGGCCACCTGCACACCACCCCGGGGACGCAGGGGCCAGCTGCCGTGCCCGAAATCACCCCCCTCCCTCGGCAGGTGGGCTCCCTCTTCCAGGAGGACCGGCCCGTAGTGCTGCAAGCCGTGTTCCGGAGCTCGCCTCGCATGCTGCTGGAGGAAGGCAAGGCGGCCCTGCAGCTCTTCCTCACCGTCCACGTCGGGGCGGGATCGCCGGCCTTCCAGAGCTTCCTGAGCGTGAACGTGGTGAGTGTGCCCTGCGAGCGTGCCCCAGCCGCACATGGGCAGCACCCCTCGCTCCGAGACCTGGCCCGACTGCAGCCGTAGCGGGACGCTGGTGTAGCCTTTACCTACCCCAGTGCTCGCGGTCCCGGGCGGCGTTGGTGTGAGCAGCACCGCGCAGGCAGCAGCACACAGATGGGTTTGTCGCATCCCATTACTCAAAGCGGAAGCGGGACCATGCGCTCACTCTGCTCCTGCTTCCTCTTTTCCCCTCGCAGGACATGTCGGCAGGACTCCTCCTCGGCATCGCCGACACGAGGATGCTGATCTCTGCAGTGGCGACAGAGTAATGAAACAGCTACGCTCCGGTCCTTGAAGGGGACGGGTCCCGGTCACAGCAGGGAAAGGAGAGGCAAAGCGGTGCAGGGAATTTCTTAGCTTTTACGATTTGGGCACTGCAGAGGTAGCTCTATCCCGAGGGAAAGGGTGAGACTCCAGTGACGTGGTTAGAGAGAAAAGTGGAAATGGCACCCTTACACCCCCCGCATTCGGCATAGGGGTGCACCTGCCCATCACTCCAGACCCCGTCCCAGAGCATCCTGCGCCCCAGCACACTCACCCAGCACACCCTGCCCACTTCAGCACAGCTCCACGAGAGCCATCCAGTCGAGTTTGGGGGATCAAACCACCCCCAACCCCTGGCTGCCGTGCCCAGGGTGAGAGTCAGGCTCAGCCGCCGGCTTAGACGTGCCCAGGCACAGCGGCCGCTGCGGGACAGGCCCTGGGCTCAGCCGCGGTGTTTGGGGGAACGTGGAAGCCACTGCTTGTTACAAGTCGTTACCAGCAGCTCCTGTGCCACTCTCTGTTTCCCAGGGACATCGAGCTCAGCCTGGCTGCCTCCGACGTGGGTCCCGTGCCGGTAGGTGCCCGCAGCCACGCGTCCCCCAAGTGACCGAGTGCGGCCGTGTCCCCTCCTTGCGCCGTGCCACCGTGCCTCACCACGTACACCAGCCCATGCCCCAGCACCGTTCCCCAGCAGCCCACTCACCCTCCGCTGCACCGGCCGGCCTCCACGTCCCCGCGCAGTCCTGCGCAGCCGGTAGCAGCTGGGAGACGTTTCCTCGCCGCGAGCGGGCTGACCGCGATTTCCCCCTTGGCAGGCCGACCTCCTCCAGGAGTTGTTCCTGCCCGCAGTCCGTGAGGAGGTGCCAGCCCAGATGAACGGTGAGGAGCGGGAGTTCTGCAGCGGCGCAGGCGACGAGAACAAGGGCAGCACCCAGCCGGCAACTGTTTCTTCTTCTTTTTCCCCAGCGGTCCTGAGAGAAGGAGTATTCCTGCCCCACATCTCCAGCTTTACCTACACTGACGCCAACGTCGCAATTCACAAGGTGAGAATCTAGACGTTTGAATTGCTCCCTGCTGTGTTTGATTTAAGGGGAACCCCAGAACAGCACTCACCTCCCAGCTCCAAAACAAACGGAGCCCGCTGTGCTGGCCCCGCTAACCCACGGCGCCGGGTTCCATCCCCGCAAAGCGGAGCGGTGCCCCTCGCCCGTGATGGGGGCGGTGGCCGTGCTGGAGGGGCTGGGGGCCACGCAGAGCCCTGTGCGGGCAGAGGCGAGCCGCCGGCACCGTGCCCAGCCCTGTCCCTCCCCGGCTTAGGGCTACGCCTTGGTCACCTGCAACCTCCAGCTCCCCGCCAGGACCGGAGAGCGGATCACCGCGGCCTGAGTCGGTGCCCCGGGTAGAACAGTGGCAACGCTCTTCTGTTGGCTCTGAAATGACGCTTTGTGTTTTGTCACTGCTGGAAATGTTCAAAATCTTCTTTCTGGCCTTACTAAACCATCACTTTCTCAGAGTTAGGACACCAGCATTGCACTAGCCGCTTCCTCTTCCAGTCCTGCTCCTGGTATTTTTGTTGCACAGAGAATGGATTGTAATCATGTTCCATGCTTTAATTAAACATTTCTCTTTAATACCACACCTTCTGGTATGATTATTGACTTTCTTCCCCTCAATGATTCATATCTAAGGACAGATGAATTTTGTCTTGCTAAGAACTGGCACCCGTATCTGTCCAATCTTACATTTAATTAGGGGAGCTTGGAAATCCCACTCATTTATAAGGATGCAAAGCAGCCCCGTGCCTCTCAGCTGCGGAGTGATGCAGCCCCTACCAACAGGAGATCTTTCATCTGCTTCTCCTCCATTTCTCATGTTGCTATGGGAACATTGTGGCCGGTGGTTCTCCCTGGGTCAGGAAGAAGGGGGGAAAGAAGAAAAAGAAAAAAAAAAAAAAAAGTCTGCACAATGGTTTCTAATTTTAGACTTGGAACCAACTGCATTTTCAAAATGATGCCTCTGACAGAGCTCAGCACAGAGAAAACGCTGACTGAAACCTGGCTGCCTGCATTCAGAGGGTGCCACGCGCCCACCCCAGAGCGCCCGCAGCTGCGTTTGTCGGCACCGGAATGCTCTTTCCTCTCTGTCCCACCGACCGCACGCCTCGCACACCAGAGCCTGCTCAGGCTAAAGCGGGGGGAAACCCGCAAAGGGCCCGAGTCTGGAGCAGAAGGGCACGGAGCCCCCCGGCCGACCGAGGGCTCGAGCGCCGGGCGCTGCTGCAGCCCCCCCGGTGCCCAGGCAGAGCGCCCGTCCTGCCGGGTAAAGTGCTCTCCGAGGGTCACACTTCACCTAACGCCCCAGCCATGAAAACGTGTTAATTACAATTAATCACACACCCGTTTGCTTTCCCAGAGCACTGGATTTATGAGCTGCAGAAGTAACGAGTTACAGCGAGGAGATGCTGCCGTTTCCTTTTGAACAGGTTCCCCTGCTCCTGTGCGATAAACGATGCGACAGGAGCCAGGCGTGAGAGGAGAAACCTTTTCCAGATGCACAGGACAACTTCCCCGCTTTTCTGCGATCCCAGGCTGGCACAGCCCCTGCTCTCCAGGTGCACGCTTCTCAAATCAGACGGGACAGATCACAGAGCGCTCTGTATGCCAGCAAAATGAATCCTTCCTGGCAAACCAGGAAATAAAGAAATTAATATATTTTTTTTTACACTGAGGGTGGTGAAGCACTGGCCCAGGTTGCCCAGAGAGGCGGTGGATGCCCCATCCCTGGAAACATTCCAGGCCAGGTTGGCCAGGGCTCTGAGCAACCTGATCTGGTTGGAGATGTCCCTGCTCCTGGCAGGGGGGTTGGACTGGGTGGGCTTTGAAGGTCCCTTCCCACCCAAACCCTTCTGTGAGCCTGTGAACCAAAACGCACACAGAAGCACTGGCCAAAGGGTGCACACAAAAGGTGCTGTCCTGTACTCACTGTTCAGAAGGTGTTTGCTCAGGAACCAGAGCAAAGCCCTGCACAAACAGCGCCCTTTGTTCCACCCTGCAGGCAGAAAGCATGGATGGAGAAGCCAAGCACAATTGATCTCGTCACCCTGAGATGGCACAAAGCAGCTGCGAGCGCTCCGGCTGTGTGGCTGCCCATGCTCACCCCGCCAGCCGTGTCACAGGGTGCACAGCCCCCCGAAACCTCGCAGTGCCAGCACGGCGGCCATGCCGGCCTCAGAGAGCACGAGCAGCTGGGGCTGAAGCTCCCCGCTCCTGGCACACGGCACAGCCCGATCGCCCCCAGCATTCCCTCGTGTTCATACTCAGCTTCGCAGAAGCTCCTCACCGACCGGCCCTTGGAGAGCGCGGTCCCTGCAGCACCGCCAGCCTGCTTGGGGCTGGTGGCCAAAAGGAGCCGTTCAGACTCACCAAAACACCGGCCTCCAGCGTTCCCGGGTGCTGCAGCCCACCCCAGACCCCAGCCATGACACAAGACCCACCAGCCCGCGTGATGACAGTGCATGACATGGGTTTGCTGTTTGGCCCCGCATGGGAGAGCTCTGGGCGCTTTGCATGAACCAGGACTGCCCAGGGGTCCAGTGCGTTCGCTGTGGCGTCCAGCGATTCCTCTGCAACCTCTCCCTGCGACGCTGGAGTTAACAGGCCAGGCTGGAGTGACAGCCAAGGGCTTCGGCCAGGCAGACACTGAGCCACTCTTACCTTTGGGCAGAATCGCAGCTCAGGGCATCGCCCCATCCCTTACCCGGCCGGTGCCAGCGCCTTCCCCACCCCACCCGCGCTTTGACACAGCACCCCTGGCTTTGGGGACACCAGCAAGAAATAACAGACCTGTAATAGCACCTAGTGCTGGAAAAAACAGGTGTCTGAGAGGCCATGTAAAACCTCAGATTCATTTTTCTATTTTACCCAGAATAATTTGTTTTTCTGAAATAAAAAACGCCTGAACTCTTTTCCCTGTGACGCGGAGAGACTGTTCCATCGGTCTGAGCAGACCTGGACCATTGCGGGCGGACGGGTGTGCTGCAGCGTTAGCGTATTTCTCAGTTGTCTGGTAATGAAGTTTTCCCTTCAGATTCTATTAGAAAACACTTCGCCACCTCTGGAGAGTGAATTTCATTTCTGCTTTGGACTAGCATTTGGTGGGTAGGTTACCTGGCCAGGAGTAGCCACTGAAATTCCAGTGGTTTTTTCTCTCAGGAAGTTTCAAGCTGCAAACCGAAATACCAGTTGTCAGAAAGGAAACAGATCCCAGAGCACAGCAGGGCAGACACTCCCCCCGAGAAACACCAGAAACCAGAACCCTATTCCAAGCGCTAAAAAAGCAGGAATGTTTATTAAAAGAGTTTGGTGACAAATGTATCCCGAGCTCCCGCTCAGCACGTCGGACCCTTCCAAACACGGCCGTGGCAGTTACTTGGAAAGCCATACACAAGTTCACTTTTTCATTCTATCAAGAACAATTTTCCCTCAGAACAAATTGAACAATTCCACTGCAGCATCACACGCAACCGCTCTAACTGTGACCAGAAAATCACGCTGATGTCTCCAAATAAATATTTGTACAGAGCTGCCTGTCGGGTTTTGGCTTGTGCAAGTACCTCAGTGCTCACACGAGCCAGGTAACTCCAAAGTGTCTGAAACGTTAACAAGAATCTTGAATCAAGTTTAGAAAAGAAAAGTAGATAGCGCCATCTCGATGCTCTGTCCTCGCCGTCTGTCTGCCTTCTTCCCCGCCGGAAAGGCCGCTCTGCGCCTGGCGCTGCCCAGCTCACATCAGGATCGCCAGCAGGCCCTGCGGAAGCGCAAGGAGCGACACATCCGCGTTATTTCCCGACTGCGAGGGATGCTGGCTCACCACCACTTCTCAGCAGCATGCAGTGAGGAGACAACCCTCTTGCAAAATGTCACACCAAATTTGTAAGGAGGAGGGCACAGGTGTGGCAGAACATCCCAGCTCCTCCGATACCTCTCCGGGATGCATAGGGCTGGAATTTGGTGCCACTCAAGACCCTTTGAGTGGTGCCCCTGCGGAGGGCACGCAGAGCCCTGTGGCCCAGACCCGAGCTGCTCTCAGGGCTCTCCGGAGAGCAGAGGCAGCCTGGCCGGGGGAAGCTGGGCCGGTCCCGGGGGGCTGAACGTTGCTCCCTGCGTACCTGGTTTGGTAACGCTCACAGGCACGGAGTGCTCAGCAGCATTTTCTGATCTGAGGGAGGTCAGACAGAGCAACCCCTTCTGGCCTTTCACAGCCAAAAATCCACAGCTCTTGCCCAGGAACCCAGCACTGGCAGGGTCCCATTGCAGCAGCCAGTGGCTCAAAGCAGCCCCAGCGACCCACACCCGCGCCTTGCGGGAGGGAGCGGCCTTTCCGAACACTTACCGCTGCTATCCGGATGTTCACGTTTACTAAGGGAATGCCCAGCACTTTCGGCAGCGGGATCCCAACATACAGGGCACCTGCAGGGGACAGACGGGTCCTTACGTGCCGCCTCAGATGGGGACTGCAGACCTGTCATCACTCCAACCCTCCTGCAACAGGTTTCGATCGCGCACACCACCCCTCTCCCCCCTCAGCCACAGCCCTCCCACGCCCGGCGCTCCCCATCCCCTCACCGTTGAGGAGGGGCAGGAGCGAATCAACCAGCAGCCTGCTGCAGTGGGGCCTCAGGCTGGAGACCTGCACCGGAGGAGGGAGACACGCGTGAGCGGCGCTGCCGGGCACAGGATGGCGAGGCGAGGCACGGCCCGGCACGGCTGGGGGACAGCCAGCCCTCGGGACTGGAGATGGCTTCCCACTGACACGGCAAAAGGACAAACAGTCCCTCTTTTCCTCAGAGCAAACTTAATTTTTTTTCTCAATTTGTATTTGATCCTTCCTTTGGGAAATGTTGTACCAGGCACAACTCGTGCTGGAGCAGCTTTGCCAAGCAGGGGTGAATGAACAGCCCCTGGGCTCTCCATCTGCATTATTAGAGAAGGTAGAAGACGGGGGGGGGCGGGGGGGGGCTGTGAGAGGGGGAATATCCAAAAATAGCGAAAGAAGAAAAGAAGAATAGCTACAGCCTACAAAGCAGAGCAGCTAACAACCAAGACCCTCAGCAGACACAGTCCTCACAGCCAGGACAGGTCTCAGCATCGCACAGCGACCACGGGCCCCGCTCCTGTCCAGCGCACCGCGCTCGGCCGCTCTGCCCGCCCAGGGAAGCCCAGCCCGCAGCAGGAGACTTACGTTGGTGATGCCAACATCAGAGGACTCCAGGGAGAGCAAAGTGCTGCAGGGAAAGGAAAGCAAACAGCCCGTCAGACGCCAAGTCACCGGCCAGAGCTCCCAGATCCCTGCCGAGAGCCCCTGCTGCCTCCCGGCACAGCGTTACGCAGCCCACGGGCAGGGGTGCCCCCGAGGGATCGCTGGGGCAGCCACGAAGGGGTCACTGCCCTGGACCACAAACAGCAGGCGCTGCCACACTTGCAGGAGAGAAAACAGGAAAGGAAAAGCTTAAGCTAATTTTTATTTGCTTGGAAATGAAGCAGCACTGCAGCAGGGCGCACACCAGCTCCCGGCTTCCCCTTCGCTCTCCGTGCCTGGGTGGCTATTGACCTCAGGACGGAGCCCGCTCCTGCCTAGCTGGGAGCGGAGCCCCCCAAAACAGCATCCAGCTGGAGCTAGAGATTGTGAGCTCTGGAGAATCTGCTACAGCTCCTGATCTGTCATTGCCATCACACAACTGTCTCCATGGCTAAGACCTGTGCTTTATTTCCACTTTGAATTTCTCTTCCCTGCCTCCATTGACTCTTGTTATACCTTTGTCGATCGAATTAAAAGCCATTTGACGCATTTCTATTATCTCTATCGCTGCGTACAAGCTATGCCAATGTTGCTTCTAAATCTAACTCTCTGACAAGCTGAACGGCGTGAAATCCTCAGAGCTCACACTGCGAGAAATGCTTTCCAATCTTTAATCACACCTCGGCTGCACTAACGGCACTCCTTGCCATTATTCCTCTATCGCTCACCCCCGATATCCGACATTTCACAGCGCTGCCGCACCAAAGCCAAGCTGACAGCCTCAGTTAGCCAGGTTCTCTCATTTCTCCTTATAAAACCCACACAGACTTTTCCTCCCGTCTCCGGAAACTGCCCCGCTGCCATACCGTTTCCAGGACATCAGCAGCCCTGTGCCCCTTGTGCTGCTAGCCAGCTACGACGTTCTCAGCTTGGGAAATGAAATGTCTGCGTTACAGACATGGAAAAGCACGTCGAGGCCGCGGCTCCCACACTAACGGTGCAAGGCAGAGGACGTCGGCAGCGCTGGCTTTGTCACCGCCGTGCTTGTCCCGTCCCTTCTGCCATGGGCAGGCACCCTAGCAGTGCTGCCTCACCGAGGAACTCGCTGCTGCGGCACTCGGAGCGTCCCTGGCGAGCTGCAGCCCTTCCTGCTGTCCTGCTCGCTCTCTCCTGGCCACCGCTTCCCAGAAAACCGAACCCGCACCCCGGGCTCTGGGGAAGCCGGAGCTTCCCAGCACGGCTGAGGAGTCAGGGCCAGCTCGGGGGAGCGAGCAGCCGCTGCAGGGACAGCCTACCTGCCCAGGGACAAGCCCAGCACCAGCCTGCCTCCCACAATCGACGCGTCGGCGTTTAGCCCGAGGTCCTGCAAGCAGACAGGGAGAGGATCAGCCCGTGGAGACGTCCCCGGCCCAGCTGCCAGGCGCATGGCTGGCTGCGCACCGCACCAGCTGGAGGTCTGTACGCCCACACTTACGGCCTTCAGCAGCATGAGGTTGATGATGGGTCCATCTAAAGGATTAACGAGCACCTGAATTATGACCAAAAGCTTGACGGTGGCTTTGTTTTCTTCCAGGAGGATGAGTGGGCTCCCAGACAAGGTCAGCTTAATGCTCAGAAGGTCGGTCTCACGGCAGACGGGGCACTGTGGGAATCGGGGACACGTGGAGGTGGCTGCCCACATCCCGCTGGCCAGGCAGGGGAGCGGCAGTCCTGCGGTGTGCTCTCACAGCCCTGTAACTCTGTAGGGCCCCCCAAGATCACAAAGACCTTGGACCAGCCAAATTTACAGAGCAGAGAGGTCCGGCAGCATGGGTCAGTGCTCCCCGCTGCTAGAAGGGGCTGAGGAAGCCAAGGCGGACGCGAAGGGGGTTGTGGGGCCCTGGAAATGGGAGCTGCCAGGCGTTTATCAGCTCTTTCTGTCAACGGCTGTGAGCTGAGAGAGAAGACGCTCCCCTGCTGCGGGAGCAGGAGGAGGTTGGTCACAGCTGGTGGCGCACAGGGCTGCGGACCCCGTGCAGAGGCACGAACCTCGGCTCCCTCACCCACTCCCAGCAGCCGGGCTGGCTGCCACAGCCTGGAGCTACGCTGGCGCGGCTCAGCCGCATCACACACTCAGCGTGGCCAAGGGGAGGGCAGCAGAAGACTGGAGACCCTCGGCAGCAGCACACGGGCACGTCCAGGTGCATGACTTGGACGGCCTCAGACCTGGCGAGGCTTACGCAAACCCTCAGGCTGGCAAAGGTCACTCACCTCAGCAGGAACGAGGGCCAAGATGGCTTCTTGCAGGAGGCTGGCGCCAGAGAACTGTTGGAACAAAAGCACGAGTGAGCGCTCCAGTCCATTTCAGCAACACCCGTCCTCCCAGGGCTGCCCCTCTCCGCTTGTGTCCCCATTCCCAGCCAGCTCGTTCACGCTCCTGGGGCCAGTCCCACCGTCCCCAGCGAAGCCACAGGCAGCTCAGCTGCACGCAGACCCACGTTACGGCAGCGCCCTGACCCCTCAGCCTCCTCCCCTGCTCCCTGCTCCCTGGGCTGTTCCCGGTTGGTCGCTGAGGTGAGAGCGACCAGCCGTCAACGCCACGCGTAGCGCGCTCCCCGAGTGGCAGTGAGCTCTGGCCGGCGCGCGCCCCTTGCCGCCTCCCCAGCACCGACACAGCGGCGCTGCTACGCTCACAGTCTCCGGCGGGCAGGTGAAGGTCTGCGGCGCGAGCTGCAGCAGGAACGACAGGGCTGCGTTGAGAAAGCCCTGCCGCAGCACCAAGAGGAGGAGGTTGTCCAGCAGCGGGGGCAACGCAGCGGGGGACGAGTCGTGGGGGACGATGCTGCCTCCCACATGCTTCACCGCACCCTGCAACGAGAGGCGACACGACGTTAAACCGATCCTTCGAAGCCACACGGACGTTAAACCAATCCTTCGAAGCCACGAGGCACGCCCACGTCCTCAGGATGGAGAGCGCAGGGTCTGTGCCGGCGGAAACAGCCCTCCTCTCAACAGCGGCCTAGGGAAGCACGGGATTCGGAGGGTGAAGAGGAGCGGTGAAGGCGCTGCCCGCCTGGGCCCCGGCCCTGCCCGCCCCCCTCCAGCACCCAGCCAAGGGCCCGCCATCCCTGGCCTCCGACACAGACTGGCACCAGTGCCACCGATGCGCTGAGGCGGCAGGCCCTGGCTGTCGGGGGTGGTGGGGGCAAAGACTGGTCCCAGTGCAGGGTCTGCACCACAGCAAGCCATTAGCCCAGCTCCTCCTGCAGTTGTACTGGAAGGAGACAGCCGCTCCCGCGGGCTGAGGGTGAACAGAGCCACCACGCCGCAGTCGCGCTCACGGGGTCACCCAGCGTTCACTTACATCTAAATCGAAGCCAAGGAACCTGCCAGAGGTAAACGGGAGGTTGGCCAGCCGGTAGTGAATCGTTCCTGCCGTACCGATGGGGAACACCGCTTCACGGAGAGAGAGGAAAAAAAACCACATTACAACATCAGGAGACACCACCTGACCCCGCAGGGCCCAGCCAGCCTGCGCACCCACAGCCAGGCCCCGCCAGCGCTCGCTGCGACTCAGAACGGGCAAAGCATCCCCAAATTCTGCTTTGTAGGATCTGCGTTTGGAACAGAGCCCCGAAGGAGCACCAGACAAGCTAAATGCAGGAGTGATGTGTGAGGGTGGTGTGAGGAGGGCCGGGGTGCAAGCAGCTCGCTTGGGCAGCGCAGGCACAGCCCGGGGCTGAGGAGCAGCCCTGCAGAAGCGCAGCTCTTCCCTGACGGCTTACGGCCAGGGCACGTCCCTCCGCGGGACCGCAGGGACCTCGCCCCAAACACAACGCACCGTTGAGCGTGCGCAGGACCTCGATGTTCGCAAGGTTGACGACTATATTGACTACCGGACACAGCTGCAACACAAAGCAGAAAGGCTCAAGCCCCCTCGCCACCCCTCTGCAGGGACCCCTCACCCCACAGCCTGACCAGGCCCTTTTCATCTGAATCCCCTGGGAAAAAGCGCTGCCCAGGGCAGCAGCTGGGAGGCTGTGAAGGACTTGGGGGCAGCGGACCATCCCCGGAGCTGCGGTTCCGCACTAGAGGGGACAGCTTTGATCTGGGGAATATTCCAGGCGTCGCCCGCGGGCAGGAACGTGCTGGCAGCAGCCAGGTCAGCCTGTCAAGCCGCACACGCCAGCGACATGGGAAAGCAACGTGGAAAGAGTACGCAGCTTGCTGTCACCCCATGACGTGTTGTTCCTGACATTTCTGCATTTTAACCATGAAGGGAGGGCATCTCAAAGCTTACCAGGCTGGGCAGAGTTGCTGTCAGCTGCTTAAGCACGATCTCATTTACCGACAGGGACAGTAAGCTGGAAAGGAGAGAAAAAAAGATTCCTGACCGCTCCAAACACAGCTCCAGGAGGGGAGACAAAAGGATCTCCAGCCTTCACCTTACACACTGGCACATCCTTCACCATCCCATCAGGGACCTTGCCGCATCCTCCGCCACCCCTCCAGGGACCCTGCCGCGGCTCAGGCTGGCAAGAGCAGGGGCTGTGCAGGAGGCAGGGGGGAAGGGGCGGCTGGCCTCACCGAGGGCAGGGTTGGGCTGATTTCTGGGGTGTGCAGACACCGCTGCGCAAGGGGAGCGAGCCCCTCACGCTGTAACCCGAGTTTGGCTGTGTCCCTCTGGTGCTGAAATCAGTGCTGTGCCCAAGGGAAGGGGAGCTGTTATGAAATATCTCTGTGTTAGTTATGGGAAATGAACAATTTACAAGTGGAATAACAAGAAGAGAAAGCTGCTGCGAAACATTTCAACCCTTCTGCCAAATAGATCGCTCTGGGCCGCGTGACGCCTGCAGGCAGCTCAGAGCCATTTACTTTTGGTAATCAATATATTTCTGGACTACTGACTTAGAACATGCAGCAGCACACAGCAAGCCACAGACAGCAGGAATTCATAATGCTCCTTGTTTTTTGTGCCCAAGTTCTGCCTACAGACGCAGCTGAGGAGCTGCTGTGAAGCCGGTCGCGTCCATCCACGCTGCCCCTCGCCCCAGGGGAGCTCACTTCCACACACTGTCACTTTAATCCCGCTAAAACGTTAAATACGGCCCCCAGCGCCGGTGAGTCGTGTTCCTCTGCTCACTTACACAGTCCCTCTCCAACCAGCTGCTGCACTGATTGAAATATAATGCAGAATGCAAAAATTAATTAGGAGAAATTAAATTAACCTGAAAAGTGAGTAATTCAAAAGAAAATATTTCCCCACAATCAATTTACTCTTGCATTCATCAATACATGAAGTCAGCAAATTCTTTCTGCCAAGAATTCAATAAGACTGAGCAAGAGATGGGACATTTGCATGGAATTACACGTCCCCACAGCGCGCAGACCAAAGTCCATATGCCCACAACTTTCTGTGATGCAGCCCAAGGCAGAGGATAAAACCAGGGCAGCAGTAGTGCTGCTTTCCTAGAACGCTCCCTGCCCGGTTATTCCTACCGTTTGGATACCAGCTCACTAGCTGAGGCCAGAGCCAGCACACTGGAAGAGGTGCCAAACCTCACCCTTCAGATTGGAAAATTTCCACGCACAAACAGGGAAAATTAGCCTTCCTCCCCCAACACCAAAGATTTTGCCAGTTCCACTGAAGCAACTGGCTTTGGCAACAGGAAAGAAATTCCTTCCCCGAGGCCTGGCTCCGCATCAGCTTAACCCCGTCTGTGTCCGGGCAGACCTGCGAGATCACTGGATCCAGAGAAGAGGATCGCAGGCAATGGAAAATGTAAATCCATAGGCACTTACCCAGAGAGGAGCTTGATCTTTATGGCACCAAGAACACAGAGGCAGTCTTCAATGACGACCTGGAAGGTACCCGACTCAAAATTCATGCATTTAATGTTGGCAGTCATGTTCACGTTCACTAAGATACCAATCAGTTCTGAAACAAGGCCAACGAGGCTGAAAAAAAGTAAATGGTTGAACAGATTTCATCTCTCAGCCTCTAACCAGAGACAGCCACAAACTGCACCTCTGTCTCCTGCAATCCACTACAAGAGCCGTGAGCCATCTTTTGGTGCCTGTTCTGCTCTGCGGCTTTACTATAGATAAAAACACCTAGACATCCACAAAAGATGCAAAAATGTCGCAGAAGAGGAAGCCTGGGGACAGGGTTTTCCCTTAACAACGACCACGAAACACCACGCTCACCAGTTGCCGCCGAGCTCCAGCTTCATGAATATGGTCATCTGGACGCCGATTCCCGGCAGCAGCACCACCGACAGCCTGGGGTGCCTGACCTTGACAAGGTGCAGCCTGCGAACGACAGCAAAAGCCGGCACAAACTCAGAGTGTCTCCTCCCAGCTGAGCAGCTGCCTGCACTGAGGAACCTGCAGTGCTCACATCACCACGGCCACCTCCAGCTGGAGACGTGAGCAAGCGGCACCAGCTCTGGGATGAGACAGCCTGCAGCTGGAACCCAAAAGAAGGCAACCTGAAATCAGAGTGGGATGGAAGCCAACTTTATAGAGCAGTCAACTTTTTCTCTCTTGGGCACCTTCCTCTCCGTTTCTGTGCTGTCAAGCATCTCAGGTATCAACAGCAGCATCAAAATCATTGTTCTGCATCTGCAGCGCACCTCACCAGCCACCTTGCTACCACACAGAAAGCTTCTGTTGGGTCAGAGTTTCAGTACCAAAATAAAACGAGGGTAACTGCTTGGGCCAAGCACGCCAACCGCAGCTCAGCTCTGCTGCTTCAGCGTTGCTGGCCGAGGTGTGCCACGGGGAAGCCCGCGCTCCCACTTACCCAGTGATGCTGGTGGCAGAGTTCAGCAGACCCCCTTCACCCATGATGTTCGGGAGCACAAGGCCCTGCAGGTGCTGCTGGAGAAGTCCTTTCTGGAGTACGGCATCTGAGAGAACTGGGAAACAACTCTGCGTGAGGACCAGCACACGTAGCAGCGACCTCCCTCACTCGGTCAGATCCGTGCCGGCAGAGGAGTCACACAAAGCCCCACCGCTCCCTGAACTACTTATAAAGCTGTTAGCTGTCGCAGGGCAGTCGATGACGATTTAGAGGGGATGATGTTTCAGAGGGGACAACATTTTACAGCGTACACTAAACCAGAACTGCCCCTGGTGAAGCAGCCAGCGGGGACAGCAGTGGGGAGCATCCCCCTGTGCCGGCTTACAGCGCGCTGTGCACTACCAGGAATAACAGCAAACCCCGCAGCGGGAGCTCTGCTGCAACTCACAACTTGTTTCCCACTTGTAAAGGGGTTGGTTTGGTTTTGTGGTGCTGTTCTGGTTTGGTTTTTTGGTGGGTTTTTTTTGGTGTTTTGTTTTGTTTTAAATAGGAGCAACTTGAAACAAGCCCTTTTTTTTGTTGGAGCATTGCAAATATTAACACGGCCACTGAACTTCACAGGAGTTTTTTGCCAAATATCAGCTGCTTCAATGGGGAAATGAGAAACTAAGGCAAAAATAGGAACTAATCCAGATCTAGCCCTGAAATTCCGTGTGGCTGTTTGGTGCTGAAACGTGTCCCAGTTCCAGAGCTGAGAGCTTTTCCTGACCCATGAACCCAGCGATGGCTGTCAGAAGCTCTAAGCAAAGTCTGCAGCCCTAAGGAACTATAAAATAAAGATGAAGACACTCAGGAGGTTTTACTCCACATCATGGTCCCACATAGCTCTCTAAATAACATAACTCGTGTTTTCTAGTTACCGTGCTGCATGGCCTCAGGACTGACGGCGCAGGACAGACCGGACAAGACTTCTTGAGAGTGTGAGAGGACGCCACAGAAAATGACAATTCCAAAAAGTTTCAGCATTGTCATGTCCAGAAGATTCCCTGCTGGCAAGGAAGACATGAGAGTGAAAGGTGGGGGGAAGCCTCTGAGAAGAGAGCCCCGAGTCTCTACAAGGAAAGAGGTCAAGCAAGAAATCCCTGCTCCACTCTTTGTCGAGCTTGGGTAAAACTCTGCTGGGGCCCGGGGCAGCAGGACATTGTCCGTGTCCACACACGTGGACAGACTTCAAGTGTGGGTCGATAAAACCCCTTTCCTTTGTGACTTGCCCCAAATACCCTACAAACGAAAGCCAAACTGCCTTTCCCCCGATCTGATGTGTAGGCAGTCGTTTCTGTGTCCCTTTGGCGAACAGTTACACGTTGTGTTAAGGTTCTTTGCCAAGGGACACATCTGAGCATTATTCTTGCTCTTTCTAACTTCCAAAACAATAAACTAAAGCTTAAGTGTTGAAAATAAGCTAACTATAAAAAGTTATAGTTATTATAACAATTGTCGTAAATTTAATAATGAAGTGACAGACATAGGTAGCTGACCAGGAGCCTGGTGCACAGCAAAATCTCCAAGTCAAGCAGCCGCGCAGCGGGCACACCGGTCCCGCCAGAGCTGCGAGGCGACGGCACAGCCACCGGGCTGCTCTCCCTGCCACCCGCAGCCCCCGCCGGCCGCGGACGATGTTCTTACCTGCATCAGCTGCAGCCAGGGAAGGGCTTCTGAGACCGCTCGGGCTCTCCTGGAAGCCGTTGAGACTCGGTGTCGCCCTCCCTTTTTTCCTGCAACAGGGGTGGAAGAAGCTGCCTTTATATAAAAACGGCAGCCAGCCAGCCACACCTTTTCCTCACAGCCCCCACGTCTCACGAGCAGGCATCCCTCTACACTCTTGCTCTTTGCAAGCAACACCCAGCTGCCGCCTCTCCTGATTTATTTGAGGTAACGTCACCGCTGACTTGACCGGTTACCGTTTCCCTCTGTGGCCGGGATCACTCGGATGCCGTTTTTCCCCCCTGGTCTGTCTTAAAAAGGATGCCCTGTGGCGGCGGCCCCTGTGGGAATCGCCACACCTTGAGGAAGCCAGCTTTTTGAGAATTTCCAAAGCATCTAAATCGGACAAGAGGCCGATGGGGCAGCCTGCACAGGGAAGGCAGCACACGGGCACGGGTTCAAGGAGGATTATAGTGGGAAATGAGCTACTTTTCCCAATAGCTGAGGAGTTGTGGGACTTACAGTGCTCATTCCTGTTTTAAAGGCAATAGGGGAAAAGATTTCGTTGACAAAACTCAATGTGGAGAGGTGGCACAAACCTGATAGATGTCGGCTTTGTTGAGACCAAGCTTCAGATGGATTTCAACTGTATCTGTAAAGTGTGCCATGAATTGGCTGTAAGAAATGAAGCTGTAATGAAATTGATAAAGCCAACAATCATTCAGAATAAGCAATGTTTATGCCAGCTGAATGAGCAGAAACGCTTGTTTCAAAGGAAAACCTCATCCCGCAGGGATGAAAATCTCATCCCTCAGCAGATGCCCCGGCCAGGCTTTGCAGAAGTTTCCATTATGCAGAGCCCCAGGAAGATCTTATCTGGGGACTTTGTTCGGGTCTGGTCACCCGTGTTCAACGGGGACCGACTCAGACAGAAAGCGGGCAGCAAAGGGCTGCCGCCGCGGCTGGGAAACCCGGAGGGGCTGGCACGCTCGGCCTCGCGGAACAAAGACGAGCGGAGATACGATCGTTCTCCACAAACACAGGAGAGGGGTAAATACTGGGCAGGGAGGGGAGAGGAGAGGAGAGCTGCTGGGGCTGAGGGACAATGTTGGCACAGGAACAGACACAAGCAAACATGGGCAGGTTGAAGTCAGGAGAAAGCTGCTATGCCCACGGCAAGTTTTGGGTTAGCTTTCCCATGGGAATACAGAAGGCAGCAAAAATGGGGTTAGGATGGTCTTCCACACCACACAAGTTGTCTTCTTGCAAAGACAGCAAAGTGCTCTCATGGAGCAGGAGGGTCCTTCCGCACCTGCTTCTGAGGGCTCAGACTCAGAGCGTCCCGTCACAGAAACGCTGCGTGAGCTCGTTTTATTTAACACACGCAGTCCGGCCTGCACGCGGCGTGCTGGCGACAGCCCAGGCCCAGGAACAGGGAATGAACTCAGCCCCTCCAAGAAGGCTGGAGCACTAGAGCGAAGTCAAAACTCATCTCCCCCAGAAGATGCTGCCTGTTGGGATCGCAACTGCAGTGCTTGCTCAGCGAGAAAAAGGCACAGAGCAAGGCTGCAAGCTCATCCCAGCATCTCCCGGAGGCCCTTCGTGGGCACAAAGCGTGGAGCCACGCCAGCGGCTCCTCCCGCAGCCGGTCCCGCTCCAGCACACCGCCGTGCCCGCATCCTACCAGCAGCTCTAGCCCTGCTTTTCCCATTTTCTCCTCAGGTGTCTCAGGGTGATTTACACTTCACATTTTTATCACTGACTCTGCTGCTTGCCCTGATACGCTTTTACTGCCTGGGACAATCCATCTGTGCTTCTCCTTTTTTGTTCCCTTCCAAAGAGCTCCAGCCAAATGCAGGAGGCTGAGCAGTCACCACAAGTGTCCACAGCGAAGGGACAGCACAGGAACACTGCTGCTGGCAAAAAGCAGCTTCTGAGCAGGGACCCAGGCGTTCCCACGCGGCTTCAGACACGCCACTCTGTGCAACGAACGCCCAAGCCGTTGCGATGCCCAGCACGCCTGCACGCTCAAATCAGCTAATCTCACCGTTAAACCACGAGAGGCAGACATCTGTGCTCGTACCCGACAGACACGCACCGTGCCAGCAGCGGCCAGCAGAAGCTGTAAGGAAAGCGGCACATTTCATACACCGCCGTAGAGATTTCTTCTTGCTGTGAGAGTTTTTCTCCAGTGGCATCCTCTGCCTCCCCCTCACCCCTGCATTTCATTCCCTCCTTGCAGCAGTGATTTAGACATCACTTACCAGCAGGCTGACTTCAGTCCCACTGTGGCAGGGGAATATATGTTAAAATGAAGCATTGCAAGAAATGCTGGAAGAGATTATCGCAACACCAACACTGGGAAGTGCACGGGCTTCCAGAAAGACTGGCACCCACAGAAGAAAGACACTCCAGATCAGTCCCCGGCATTCCTAACTGCCCCAAGCTGGCAGCTTCGCAAGATGGCAGATTAAACAGCAACAGGAACTTTGGATGAGCAATATTAATGAAAATAAATATTATAATCTATTAAATATTATTAAATTCACTGCTATTTTTTTCTCTAATGTTCAGAGCCACAGAAGCCTAGGGAAAACTGAGGAGAACTGCATACATCTCAAACTAAAATGTTGAGAAACATTTAAAAACAAACAAAAAAAACCCAGAATTTTTCTGCCACAGTTTGAGGAACACCACCACGTTTTTATGAGAAATTGTGGGTTTGAGATGTTCCAGAGGTTTGCAGGCTACAGGAACACAAAATTTCTTCATTGTTATGTGGTGAATAAAAAGAAAGAAGAGTACCCACACCTCAGCCTGTAAGAGTTCTTTATCAGGTAAATGGTAACTCCTAATTAAGAACACAGATAAACCCAATCCCTGTTCCTCGAGGTGGAAAACCTAAATCCGGCAGCGTGACCTCCACCCTTGCACAAACACCAGCCTGTTCTCTCACAGGGACACTTCCCAGCAGCGGCCGACTGCTTCCCAGTGGATGCTGTGAGCACTAACGAAGGTGCTCAGGTCAGGTGTCGATGGAGAGGAACTTCCCTGCTGTCACCAGAAAGAAGCCAGCTCAAGAGGAAGGAGAACGCGCTCAGGAAAATGGCACAGCAAACCTCTAAGTTCTGCTGCTGGAACGAAACTGGGAAAGGCAGGGGAAAAAATGAAACAGGTTCTAAGCACTGACGGCAGCGGGGCTGTGAACTTCCAGCCCCGTTTCCGAACAGCTGGAGTGCAGCTTTCTGAGCTGTTTGCCCTGCCTGTCGCTTTGCTGGGGAGCACGGCAATGGCGCCAACGCAGCGGGATCTGCACCGCAGTCAGACACCTCGGCCAGCGCGGTGGTCAGCCGCAGTTCCGTCCGGAGGCTGGAAAACAAACACAGGGAAAAGTGTTGCTGGATGCTGCGTTTGCTCTGCCTCACTGCCAGCAGCCTGGCTCAGGGGAGGTTTTTCCCCACTCCTGTTTATGAAATTGCTCAGGGAAATGGAAGGAGGGAACCTCTCCCTGCACTCCCGGACCCAGTGCCACATGCTGAATTATGCCGGCCAGACGCGCTGCGTTAGTGAACCGTCCGTCTTTGCAACGCTACCTGTGTTCTTGTCTGGGGGGGGATGAATGCATCCTCTCAGAGCCAGGCACAAAAGCTAATTTCTAGCAACAGGATTTGTCAAAACATGAACTAAAAACTCCTAGGAAGGAGGTGGAGGGTTTTAATAACAACTGAAGAATCAAAGCACCCTCCAGTTTTGGGGCTGGACTGTAGCCCAGGATTGTCAGAAACCCACAATCCCCACAGCCGAATTTCCAGTTGGTTTAGCAGCTTCCATTGTCAGCAGTCCGCAAGGGCAGAGCGGCTTAATTAATACCAATCACCTTCAGAACAACGGCGGGCCTGCCAAATCGATCGCAGGCTCGCGCTGACCCAGCTCTCCGCTCCGTGCGTGTACCAGGGACCTGCGGCTCGTTGTGCGCGGGCAGACGTCAAATGCATCCCGTCCACATTTACCTGTGTCTGATCGCTCACCCGTGCAGTTTCCTACACAGGTAACCGGAGAAACAGGAACATCATACCGGGGAAGGGCCAGGCAGGGAGCACAGGCAGGAAAATCGCGGAGAGGAACAGGAGATCCGTGGCCAGCAGCTCTGAGCTGCCTGTCAAAAGGAGCAAGAAGAGCAGCATCGATTTCTGGCTGCAGCCGCAATGCCGAGCGTAAACAGCAAGGCAGAGTAAAATCGCTGCCGTGAGATAACAACAAATCAATGTCTGCAAGAATTTTATAGACAGGAAACTTTCTGCTTCCCAGATGTGAACTGAAGTCAAATGAGCATAGCGTTATCGGCCACAGAGAAGGGACAAACCTCATTAGCCAGGCACAACGTGAGGAGCTGCAGCACAAAACCAAAAGCATTTTTGCAGGAATGTCCTCAGGCCCTGACACAACAGCTCCGCTGCGCGACACTGAGAGCAGCACTGGCCAAAGGGCTCACACGGGGAACCGGGTCACACCAGGCAGGAAAGTGTAGGAAACCCCGCAGATCCTTCCCCAGCTGGGAACACCAGCAGCCTTGGGGAAACACTGGTTTCATTGAGTTTTGCAAAATTTTGTCAGTGTGTGTCATTGCCCTGTGGAGACAGAGTTGAAGCCCAAGCGCTGCCCTGAGCACCCTCCTGGGTGGGCATCTCACATCTTGACTTTTTCAGTCTGGCACATCCCCGCTTCCTTTTCCACCTGGTCCCACACAGGACAAGCCTGGCCGCTTGCCGCAAACCACCTGACGTTCAAAGGCCTGCTCAGGTCAGCAGGAGAGGCTGGCACCTACCCGCGGGACGGCCAGCAGCCCCCGGTGAAGGGCCATGGGGCAGCCCAGGCTCACTGCCCCACGTTTGGGGGGTGCGGGCAGAAGATCCCCGTGGGCCCGCGGGCAGCCCAGCTGCACCGGCAGCCCTGCCTGCGCACTGTCTGGCACACGCCTTGGCACAGGCACGGCAGCGTGGGTTTCTCCGTGATGCAGCGTGCACTTAAAGTCAAACCTAGTCCTATATTTTAAACAAATGAATCCCTCTCCTGCCTTCTTCCCATCACTTCCAATCACTCGCGCTGTGAACGCTGTGAACACCTCAATTCCTCCTCACTCTTCATTCTTCCAATTTATTTTTTGCCTTCCTTCCAGCCTGGAAAATGGATTTCTGTCCATTTCATTGTCTCTGAAAGCGTCAGCACTGTGGTGCCAACAGAGACTTTTAAAATAAAGACAGCTATTTCCATTTGACTGAAGGAGAGCAACACAGACTCCAAGCCATGTTTCTGTCTTGCCTCAGGTGTGGGGAAGCTTTGCTTTACAAGAAAAGCAATATTGAGTGAAAGTGTCTTCAATCGTCTCTATTAATCCCTGGGAAGAATTAGTAGCAGCCTTATATTACACACATAAGTCTTCTCTAAGTAAAGACTTGAGGCTTTTGGTCTTATTCTCAGCTGTTTGTAGAGACTTGACATGGTCTCTTTGGACACATCGCCAGCACAGGTGGCAGAATCGGTGCCATGCATTGTCCAGACATTCCTTCAAGGATAAATTACAGCCCCTACAAGAAGGCAGGGGTCTGGATTCAGCATTATGCAAGTAAAAGCCTATTTCTATGGAGATACCAACTGCTCTAAAGAAACTGCAGCCAAAACACGAGAGTGAGCTCATGTTAAACAAGCCTTGCTAATGAGTTAATGATCCCGACGAGTAGGACCGAGGTGTAACTCACCACAGGCTATTTCCCATCCGTAGTCAGTCTGGTGTCGGTTGGTACAAGGATCCTGTTTCGGGGGAGAAGCAAGGAGACAGAGAGGCATCAGTGGAGCTGAAATGCAGAGCAGGCGGGAGAGGCGAAGGACGCGGTAGCAGGGCAGGGGCAGGGGCAGGGGGAGGGCAGCAGTCCCAGCTGCAGGTGTCCCAGCACCCTGAACCACGCCCGCGACCAGCGCAGATCATGGAGTCCCCATCCATCCCCCACCTGGCTTCTGCACACCAGGGACACCTTACAGATCTGACAAGCATCTTCACTCAGCCTCCCCGTTTCCAAACCAAAGGGCTATTTTGATGCAAAAAAAAGGGCGAGAACCTCGGCTTTCAGAGAGGGAAACAAGCGAACAGGAATGAGCAATGGCCGCATTTTCTCACCCCATGGTACAGGCAGTGCCAGAGCCTGGAGCTGGCCCAGGACCAGGCCCCGCCCTGCCCAAATCTTGTACCCAGCCCCCAGAGGCTGCTGAATGCACCCACGCAGCCCAGTGAGCAAGCGAACCAGGGAGAAGCCCTGGACACCCCGGGGGGATTTAGATGCCCCGATCACACCCAGCGCCTGGCTGAGGCGGCGCGGAGGCTCGAACCGGCGGGGGGCAGGCTCGAACCCGCGACCCCGCGGGGCCCCGGGGCGCTGCGGGTGCGGCTTGGGTTGTAGCGCCCCCTGCTGGCGCGGCGCCTGCAGCCGCGCGGCTCCGTGGGGCCGGGACCCCCGGCCCGGGGCTGGGGCGCTGCAGCCGGGACCGAGCGGAAAGCGGCCGGGAACATGCCGCGGAAACTGATTTCAAAGGCACACCGAGGGTAACGCTCGTCTAAAGCAATGCACGGATGGGTCGAACTGCTTCCTGCGCACTAAAACGGATTATAGACAAAAAAAAGAGCGAGAGCATTTAATTCCCCCTGAACTCTGAAAAACAATTTGATGGGTATCTGACACACTGCAAAGAACCGAGTGTCAGCCCGGAAAATAAATCCAGCACGGTGGAGCGAGTCACACACCATGCCCTAGAATTTCACACTGTAGCGTGAAGTTTAAAAAAAAAAAACAAACCCTACATTTGGTTCGAGGCCAGCTTCACTCACTCCCACAGTAAAACCAAGACTTTGTTAACGCTGGAAACGGCACAGATCCATCCATTAACACCCCCACTAACGGGCTGCGCAGCCTGGGCTGCTCCCGCACACAACGGCTGTTTACTCACCCACACCGCCCGCGAAGGCGCCCCGCCACCTGCGAGCGAGCGGCCCTGCAGCCCCACACTCGTTACCCAGCTGCACAGGAGCAAAAAAAGTTTTACGGCTAAAAATCTGCTGCCATCTAATTAAAACCGAAATAAGGTTTGCAGTTGCTTTTAGCACCCTGTCACTCAGCGAGAGACCCTCTGAGAAGTCTGGGGCACGGGTGCTTCTAACTGGGATTTGGGCCTGAAACACCGGGGTGCTCTGCGAGACGATCACCACGGACAACGAAGAGGCTGAACCCCAGCACGCAGCCGTCGATATCGCCTCCGAAATGGAGAAGTGGATTCCTGAAGGCACCACCAGGCTCTGGCAATTTCCAGCAGCTCTCCCGACAGCGGACGCTCAGAGCAGAAATAATCACTACGCATTGCTGCCGCCGCTGATACTTCACTGCCTGAGGCAACCACTCGGGGTCTGCCTCCCAGATAAGGCGGGCGAGTTCCAGACAGTTTGGGTGCTTTGAGCGGAATCTTCTCAAGATCAAAGTCCCAGCAGGGTTTCTAGTGAGACTGTAGAAACCCAGTTAAGGGTTTTTCATGTGCCACACACCAGCCAGCATCAAAGCGGCAGCCATCTGCGGGGACCCGCTGTTCTGCAAAGTCACCGATAGCACGGAAAGAGAGCTGAACTAAACAGCTTCGTCTCCAGTATTTTGAGAAACTTTTATGTACAGGAGATGAGCACTCTGGAGGCTTATTTGGAGCAGAGTCTGAATTTAAAAAAAAATTGACTTCCCTATTTGCCATACAAAATAACTCAGATGAAAACGAAGCCTTGAGATTCTTTGAGCTCGTGTCACGCAGCCCAGAATAAACATTCCCATTGAACAACACGTCGCAGCACTCACGTGTGGGATCGAGGTCATCTCTAGCAGTTAACAAGAGAGCTCTGTTCCCTGACCTCAGCTATTTCAGGACACAGCCATCTTTTCTTTTTCAGCAGAAGTTATTGCCAAGCGGGGACTCCCCGGGCTGTCAGGAGAGGGCCCGCAGGCATCGGCAGCACCGCTGCGTGGGAAACACGGCCGTGCTGCTCGGATTCGGCTCTGACGAGACCATGGCCTGCAAACCATTTTCCTCCCAGGACCCAGGAGCATCCTGTCGCTCGCACAGAGTTCTCCGCGCGCCTGCCACACCGCACCCTTCAGAACCGCCGGCGGAGAGGCTCGATCGAGCGGCCAGGATCCGGGGTCACGGCACATCGCGCCAGCAGCGAGGGCCACGCCTGCACCTCCGCTGCAACACAGAGTGGCCTGCAGCCAAGTGCAATTCAGCACGGAGGAATCCGGGTGCCGCAGCTGTACAGTTAGCTTTATCACTCTCAGCAACACTAGCTGCTTTTCTGGAAGCTGGAGCAACTCTGTTTTCCACCAGTTACCCCTATTTTACCGAGAATAATTAAGACAAGCAAGGGCAAGAGAAGAGCAGGGCACAGGCTCCCTGCGCAGCACTGCACGCCCAGAACGGACGCGATGCCTGCTGCCTCACCAGGTGAGGACATTCAGAGATCTAACCCAGAACACAGCGGCGGCAGCGCCCGCCTGGCCCGCGATACGGGAACAGCTTCAGATCCACACTATTCCCTCGCTTCTTTTCACCAAGCCGTGACACGAGGAAGAGATAAGACATTTTGAGATGTAATTTTCTAAGGAGTAAAGCAGGATCTCGATTAGATGCCTGTTCCTTGTCAAATAAAGCGTGCGCCCAGTCCTACATGGCCACACTGTTTTCCTACCCCTTCTTTCTTTTTTATTTTCCAAAGTAACAGCCTGGAGTATCTTCCCAGATCAGCAGGCAACACGCCTACCAACGCCGCGGCCCCGCTGCCCAGTGTCATGCTGGTGACATCCGTGCAAAGCAGCAAACATCAACTCATGCTTTGGGCAGCGTTTCACAAAGCTTTCTGCCTGGACAAAGGCAGCCGCACTGCAAGTGAGAGCTCGGCAGGAGCAGGTTTCCCAGCTGCCACAGCTGAGAAATCACACAAGTGTGAAGTTACCGCCTCCACCAGCCACCGCGGCCGCCCGCACCTTTACCGGCGGGCAGCGACAGGCGAAAGGCTGAGCTGGAACCATATTTCACAGCCTCAACTGCTCCGAATCCCCAAGGAACAAGCGTCGGGGCTCTCAACAGTTGCAGCGTTAGTAATGAAACAGGGACCTCTCCCAGTACTGGAGCAACAACAGTAGTTATTTCTCTTTCAAAGCTTTAATTCCTAAAGCCTTTCTTACACTCAGCTTGACATCAGAACACCCATCTCATTCACTGCGCCTGCCACAGGAGAGTTGTGCGCTGCTGCTAGGAACAGCCCCCAGGTGAATTAAAAACAGCCTGTGATGGTGCTCCACTACAGCAGCTTCATTGCTACCAAACCAAATAAACGAGCGATATTTTATCTGATGTGCCTTGGCTCAGCAGAGAGCGGCAGCCGCTCCCCAGACGATTTACTGAAGGGATGTTTGCTAACGCGCCGAAGTCAGACTCTGAAGCCAGTCCCAAACCCTCCTGTTTGTAACAGCCCAGCGCAGAGACGGGGAGAGGGAAATCCAGAGTGTGGAGAGCGGCGAGTTCGGGTGTGGACCGTTTTATTTGCAATCCTTTCCCTATAAACAGAACGCACATGCAAGCAGCTGTGTAGCAAAGTCTATAAATATTGATTCTCAACAGCTGGCAGCAAGGATGCAGGGCACAAACAAGCCTCTTGTCACACAAACGCAGCAGCGATCCAGCCCCTCTCAGTCCAGCAAAAGTCAGGGAACACCAGGTGCTCGAAGGCACGGAGTGCCTCCAGGAGACGGGCAGCAGGGTAAGGAAAGGGAGGAGAGCGGCAAGGAAAGATGGACTTTGCTTCGCTTTTGTAAGTGGTACCGGCAGCACCTCCCGGCACCGCAGTCGTGCTGGGGCACGACACCGTCAGATACCCGGCACGCTGGAGCGCCGCATCGACAGCCCCAGAACAGCCCCCAGCACTGCGGTGAGATAAGGAGAGATGGAAGCAGAATAAAGAAAAAGGAATCACATAAGGACAAGACCTCCAGCAAACAGGACTCTGGCGTAAGCAGCTGAAGCAGGGATTTTTGGCTTTTGGAGAACTGGCAGGAGGAAATGTATTTTCACATTGGCAATTCAAATACGGGACATTCTGCCAAAGGACATCACCAAAGCCGAGAAGTTAATTACATTCAGAAGAGGCCTGGACATTTACACAGACACTGAGGCCAGGGAAGCATCACAGTGACCAGTAACACGTTTCAAGGCTATCACACGTTGCTGGGCTCCAACTCCCAGAGACTCTGAGATCACAACTGCGAGGAAGGAAGGCAGATGGGTGTTCCCACATGTGTTGCAAAGTGCTGGTCCCCCCTTGGAAGGGTCTGGGAGCAATAGCTGGCAGCAAGAAGTGACAATCCCAACCAGACAGATGCTCTGTTCAGGGTGATTTAATTATTTTAATGCCAGAGCAAAGAGAGAAGCTGGTGGGGTCAGAGCAAAATCCTGACAAGGCAGCAAGTGCCCAGCATACACAGCACTGGGATTCCTGCCGCAAGAGGTGAAGAACGCCCCAATATTTCCAGCCCGAGGAATGCCAAGCACCCAGTTCCACACACTGGCCAAATGTTTGCTCCAGGAGTGGAAACACCGCCCCGAGCCGCAGGGATCAGGGAGCGAGGGGCCGGCCGGGCTGCGCTGAACCAGCTCCAGGAGCTCCCGTCTTGGGACGGCTGATGGAACAGAACGGGCTGGGAGGAGGGCTGAAACAGCGTTCTGCTGCTGGCTCGCAGTTAGCGTGTCAGCCCTGTCTCTAACGAAACGCCAGGCCAGCCATAAGGGAAAAATAGCTTAAAGCATTCACAAAATGCTCACAAAGGCTTGTCCTCACGCCAGGCTGAGTCCCTCTGTGCAGAGCTCCACACCAAAGAAACCTTTGATGCCAGCAGGGCACACGCTCACCACAACATTTCACTGTATGGCTACTGAAAAAAAAAAAAAAAAAAAAAAAAAAAAAAAAAAAAAAAAA
>WHYT01016981.1:413600-442649 GCA_009806455.1 Tetrax tetrax
AAAAAAAAAAAAAAAAAAAAAAAAAAAAAAAAAAAAAAAAAAAAAAAAAGGATTTCTCTGATGCTTTGCCCTCGACTAACATGGACTTAGAGAAACAAATAACCACCCAGCCTTGGCACTGCAGAGCAGCACAAACATTTCCACAAGCAGATTATTGACCAGAAGGACAGGAGCCAAGTTACAAACAGGTCAGTAATTCAATCAACAAACCAGTAAAGCATCTCAAAACAGACCACACAAACCACGTTTTACCTGCCCTCCTACAAAGGCAGGCAAATATCTATTTATGAGATTAAAACTACTCATTTTCTGTGCCATTCAGCAAAAGAAGAAAAAGAATCAAGATAAAAAGCGGGCATATTTTAGCTGTAGAGGATTTATTCATTCAATTTACATTTGAATCAATCATCCAGGCAAAGCTCAAACGCTGCCAACGTGATTTAGGTGACTGAACACACACCGCAAGCGGAGCGGCATTCAAGCCGTGTAATCCGTGTCTGCAGCCCCTGGAAGGCTTCACGAGCAGGAGGACGTCCTGGCCCACCACGTGCCTTTATTTCTGAGCAGCAGCAGCGCGCTTTGCCGCAGTTCAGAACAGAGTTTTACCTTCAGCCCTGGGGACCAGGGATAAACCTCTGGCAGGCTCAATCAAGCACGCCAGGTAGGACCAGTACGAGACCAGTACAAGGGCAGGGCAGGGACCGGGCGGGCTGGGCTGGAGGTTCGCCTTCCCGCAGAGCCGTCCTCGCTGTCAGAGCGGGCTCAGCCCGGGAGCCCCTTCCTCACACTGCGCTCAGAGCCGCAAATGGCACGACTGAGTCGCGGGCTTTGAGGGATGGGTGCCATCCACGGAGACCACGGCAAGGACTGGAGCCCCCCGCGTGAGGTCTCTCCCGGGCACTGCAATCAACCCAGGAAAGCCACAGCCTGGCCTCTCGGAAGGAGCTACCCTGTGTTTGTAGAACACTGACCTCGTCTCCTTTTTGAAAGGCGGGAGGGAGGCTTTGCAGCTCTTCCCTGTGCACGGAAAAGGACAGGAGGCCTGGAGGCCACCACCAGCCCTGCAATGGCACCCACTGCCCCGGCAGCCCTCGCAGCCGCCTGCCATCACGTCTGGACAGGCCGTTGCCGGGCTCAGCATCATGCCAAGAGAGGCTGAACACGGCCAGTTTGGGGGTGAGGAAACCCTTTGGCCACCCGCACCTACTGCGCTCGCTGCTCCATGCACCCCATTTCTTGGGGTCTGCGTGCAAAGCGCAGCCGCTCGCTCGCTCCCTCCCTGGATAATAACAAATTCCTGTTGTGGAGAAAGCCATCACCAGGAAAGCGCCAGCAAAGGACAATTTATGCAGAGCAAGCAGGAGCAATGGCCAGCGTCCCAGACTTTCCCTTGGAGCACACAACGGCGTGTGACACCGGCTGGGAAAGCGGCACTTCTAGCAGGACGCATTTCTAACAAGGAGACTGCTCCGATCCCCTGTGCTTCCCGAGCTGTAACTCAAAAGCAGATGCAGGAGTTTTTCCCCCCATTCAAACAAAATAAAGTTTCAGAATAAAGAATAATGTGAATTAAAGTACCTTCAGCTCATTGTCTGCCTATTTACCGTTCACTGTCAGATGCACAACAGCAAGCGACTCCTCCCGCACCTCAAGATTTCCTTTTTCCTGCGGTAGTTACAGCACACAATACATCTATAGAACAATAGATGAAAAAGAACTCAACTAATTTCACAACCAAAGAGTAAATCCTCTCTTATGCAAAGTTTTTCTCTAGCAGAATGTATCTACCCCGCAATAGAGTTTAGCCTTGTGCAAATGCAAGGAGAGACAAAGAATCATGACGCAATGAATCCCATTAGCATCAAAACGTGGCTATGGAGACCGGGGGGTTTACAAAGATAAGGTATTTTTTTGAAGAGTGCTGTGAAAAGGAAAGATTCCTTTTATAAAGCACGCATTTTTCATAGACCTGGAATCCACAACACATTATAAAACTGAATTTGTTGCTGTTGTTTTTACTTTACAGCATTAATCACTAAAGGCGTGCTTAGGTGGGCAGGAAAAATCCAATTTCCATTGCATTAACGTGGTACGATGGAAGAAGCCTCGCTGGCCCGCGCTCACCTGGGCCCACGGCTGCCCTGGACCTGCCGCCTGCAGACCCGCCCGCACCGCGCGCCAGGAGGTGGGAAGCGCCGACATCACGGCAGCTCCATCCACTCCACCTCCGATTTCAAGCCCTCCAGCAATCAGCAATTCCAGAACACTCTTCACCATATCGCAGGGGTGCAATCCTGCTAAACCCTACGCCCACGCACGAGCGGTAGAAGTCCCCGGCGAAGCAGAGAGGCACAGACAAAAGGCAGCGGTGCACGCGGCGGCGCGAGAGCCGTCCTTCAGCCAGGGCCCGGCCGCAAAGCACAGGACGCGTTTCCGAGGACAGTGACAGCCTGTTCATAAATCCTGCTGGCAGCAGGCGTCACCGGCCAGGAGATGCCTCCTCAGAGGTGTGTGGTTCTGTGCAGCTTCTGCTGGACACGATATTTAAAAGAACTTGGCATTGACAAAAGCCACGGTACACCGAGATGCTGCGGGGAAGGGGAGGCTCATCCTGAATCCCAGGGGGTGACCTGGGCAGGGGGCAGGAATCGCCTCTGCCTGCAGTCCCAGGGTTTTTCCGACGTCGACGCGTGCCGAATAAACAAAGATCTCAACACCCTTGGCCTCCCAGTCTCCCCATTAAGGTTTGGCTAGAACCAGGATGGGGAACAAAGTACCGGAAAGGTTCACTGCAGATATTTAACAAGTTTCTTTCGTATTTGGAAAAGCTTATGTGCATTTACAACACAGGAATATTACTCCAGCGACAACACGCTGCCTTCACTCCATTCTTAGTGAAATTATCTTACCACAGCGCGAAGGAACAGATGGATTGGGTGCGTGCATGTGGAGATAAACAAACCTAACTCAGGTGTGTGCAGAAACAGGCATCAGGGCTGTTGGATTTTACTGTTCAGGCCCCAGACGATCACATCATCAGACAATATACACACACGTTGCCGTAGTGCACGAACAGCGCAGCCCAAGACCCAAACCAATGGGTGTGTACAGGCACAACTCCGACTACCCAGCCTGCCTTAAGAATTAAACACACGTAGAATGTGGAATTGTTCCAAAGATTAGACACTTGAACTGCTCCAGAAGGGGAACAAGCCCAACCAACCAAAAAAGTCACAATAAACCAAACAGAAAACCCCACCAAAACCCCTCTCGGCTTGTATAATTTGGATTTGGACTAATGAGAAATCAAGGGAGAAAACATCCCTGTGGACTTGCAGTTGATTTCCAGAACAAAAGCTCCCAAGGGGTCTTGAAGAAGGTTCATATGAAAAACCAAAGATAACCTCATAAGGCAGAAGAACGTATTGGTGAAAGCCCACCCCATCTCGTCTGCAGGAAGGGGATTTCTGCTGCAAAGGCTTTGCACATCACTGCCACGTCAGCAGGAGCCAGCGTGGAAGCTGCTTGGGCATCGCATGGCATTGCCATGGGTTTGTCCCCTGCTGCTGGGTGCTCACCACGCTCAAAAGCCGCTCACAAGCAGTTTCTCAATAGTTCCTGCAAGAAAACTGCTGTGAAACTGCAGTCTCACCAACAACATTCAGCTCCCACTTACCTCCAGAGGTATGTCAGCGGAGTAACGACACGCTTCGGGTGGCTGGAGCACAGATGATTCTCCCTCTCTCAAATGCAATTACAGCTGCACAGGAACAGAAAAGATTTATGGAGAAAGCACCAGCAGGATCAATACACCAGATCAGATGGAGGACCGTGATTCTGAGCCGCTGCTGAACTATATTAAACCACCTAAATTAACTTAATTAGGTGTCAAAACAAGTCTGCTGGATATATGAGAGAGATTCCGACGCCGACCGCACCATTGTCTGGCGAGTGGTCTCCAGCAGGACCAGCGACCATGCCAGGGACCAGGGCACTTCCACCACAGAGGCAAAGCCACACCGAGTATCCACCACGCACCATCGCGGCTCCCGAGAGCGGTTCTCTGTAGGAAAAGGCAGGATTAAACCCGTTCCTTCAAGAGCCACCGTCCTCGCTGCCTGCTCTCTGCGCAGCAGCCTCAAACGCTGCTCAGCACGAGCGGACGGACACACCAACATTTCTGCAGGGCACGACGCATACTCCTCCGGGGACTGCCGTGTCCCAGTGCTCCCATCTGCTCCGAGCACCATTCAGCCCCAGCACGCTCCGGCTGCTCTTCACCAAAACGGGCAGTGTCCCAGCTGGATCTCACTGCCCTGTCGCTGGGGCACGGACACCGGGAGCTGGGAGCTGCCCAGAGCTCGGCCCAAACCTGTACGGTGACAACAGCATCCAGTATCCTTGGAAATTCTTCCTGGCTTTTCATCATCCACCAGTTTTTGGGACTCTGTACGTATTTTAACAAGACAGGACCTAGGTACAGTGTTTCATGTCTGCAAAGTTTCTTGAAGAAAAATTTCATTTCTTCTCCCTCCTCTTGTCCTTGCAGAAGCCTTCGTTACACTTTTGTCATGCTGCTGAAAGAAATGCAAACGCCGCAAAAGCCTGCACAGCCCAAACTCCGCAATTACCAAAGATACTGAGAAAAGCAGAAAAAAAACCACCTCGACCCCAGCTGCAGGGACACATTTGGCCTTGACTGGGATAGCTGTAACATTCACGGTGCACAAACTGTCAAATGAGATACGAAAACATAAGCAAAGGTATTCAGTCTCAGAGCATCCAGCAAAGCAGCTCCTGCTGCTCTTTATTTGCTTTTAAAACATCAACAATGTAAAAAACAAACAGAAAACCAACGCAGACAAACCCCCCCCAGAATGCAGAAGGAACTGTCCCTGAACAGCCCTGGCAGGAAGCAAAACGCAGAGCGCGGATGGAGAGGAATGAGGCTGGCTTTGGCAAAGCAGGTGTCCAAGGCTGCATCTCTTCTTGCCAAGCACCAGACACATTTATTCAATAAAATTGTGGGGTTTTCTTTTGTTTTATTTTGCCTTGTCATTTCTCTCAGATAATCCCTTGTAGATGGGGTCTCAGCTTCAAGTTGTTTGCGAAAGCCCCTCCCTCACTGAGCCGGTCGATGCTGCGGGCAGGCTGCGACGGATGCACCCAGCACACCTCCCCTTATCACACCAGTTCCCCCTGCAGCCACCAGTTTGCTGTGATGGATATAACGCTCATGGCAGGGACACCTCAGTCTACAGCTGGCCTCCAGACATTGTCAGAAGACAAAGAACCACACAGAAGCTGATATTCTCTTTGCCGCTCACCCTCTGATAGCTGCTGAATCCGCCTTTAACTCTGGAAACATGAATTTGCCCATTTCAGACCCAAAAAGGGTCTGTTGGATCTCCACAGGCTGTGAAGCCCTGCCATCGGGTGCTGGCCTGTAACCGTGCGGAAGAGCGGCTGAGCTGTCACCATCTCACTTCTCTTACGGGAGGGAACGCTCGAAGGAAGCGCGGTGCAGGCTCCGCGTTTTCCGTCAGCTGAGGCTGCACACCACACAACTCCAATATCTGGATGCGTGCGGTGCACCCAAAAAAGCAGAGGCGCGTCGGGTAGGAGCCAGGCATCCTCCCACACCTTCAATAAGGATACACGGAGTATAAGCAAGTCACGAGTTAATTATAAAGGCAGTCATAGCAGCTAATGAAGCGCTGGAAGGTAAATATCTGCTCAGGTGAGATTGTCCTGCCGCAGAACCAAGGTCTCGCTTCACAGAAGGCCGGCTGACATCAGCGGGTGAACATTCCGCGCGGCTGTACCTGCCTGTCTCCCTGACAGCTTCCGCAGCCCGACACCGCAGCTGCTGCTGAGGCAACGATAAGCCTGAGACTTCTCATATACAAAATGTGAGATAAGTTCTTCAAATGACCCTCCAAGAGCTCAGAAGCTCTGAAGGGACCAGGGATGAAATCCAACCATTCACAGTCTGCTGAACAGATAAAAAAATTAATTCGTGAAGATTCTCACTAAGGACAAGCTCAACAATTTATGGAGCTTCTTGTCAGTTTAACCTCTACATCTTCTCCACTATCCAAATTATTTCTTTAGGAATTGTCACTGTGACTTTAAGAAACTGCAACAAACATCTGCAAAATAAATAAATAACTAAATAAAAATAAGGACTTTCATCCCTTCAGGGATAGGGACAGCAATAACAAACAGCCTGTAAGGTTCAGTAGTTCCCTGCAAATATCAGACCAAAATCCATGGCTCCTAGACATAGCACGGGTCAGTTGAGCACAGATTTGGTCAGAGATTTGCCTGGCGTGGAGTCAGGACCCCGCTGGACCTCATTGCTGCGTTCAGTACCATTAAGTGTTGTAGTCTGGTTTCCTCCAGAACATTCACCCTAATGCCCAGACCACAGCGTCCAGTCATTAGCATCCCCAGACGTGAGCTGGGCAACTACGCTCACCTTGACAGTGCCCTGCTCAGAATTTGCCCAGCAGCAGAGATGCAGCCATCCTCAGAACGGTGGTTAGGCTAGATGGGTCAGGATTTTATTCACGTTTCTGTTGGGAAATCACCTAAAAGGGAGGACGTGAGCGACTCGTGCATTGTCTGCCCTCCTCCGTGACCAGCGGGTGGGCTGCAGAGCAGGACCAACACTTCCAACCTTTTGTACAGCTGCTGCTTCATGTCTTAGATCTTTCTGACAGTTTTGCTCATTTTGTTTTTCTTAAAACTTCAGTTTTAGCAGCAGTCTCTGGTTCTTGGGAGAATCGACACACATCTTGACATTTTCACCTTCCGCTGGCTGGGCTGCCTGCAAATGTCAGAAGCGTCATCGCATGCCCAGAGCAACGACACTTCAAATCGCACCCCGCAGACCATTACCGTCCTCCTTTCATCTGAAGTACATTTACACGTTTGAAGTCCATGACAGCACTTTTTGAGGGGCATTACTTCTTTCACGATCAAGCATGAAATGTCTTGTAAAGACAGATTCTGCAGCAGCTTTTCCGAGATATAAAGCAGTCAGAATTAAAAAGCTCTGCTGGTGATGCGGAGAGGCCAGAGAAGCAAGAATGCTAGGAGGTGACACTTCTTCCTTTCTAAAGGAATCTGCTGCTTGGGAGCAGGATTCGGAGAAGCAGCAGCAGTGCTTACAGAGGGAGCACAGTTTGGACCAAGCCCGAGTTTGCTCCAGCTGTTCCCCAAATCACAGAACCACACTTGATGTCACCCTTCGGCTCGAGCAGCCTCGTCGCCTTTGGGCTCTTTCATGACAAGTGAAGCAGATGCCAAGCCTCTGCAAAAGTGAAAACAGGAGACAGAAGTCTCTTCAGCACCGTGAGGCACGGCGTAAGACCAGCTATGAGCCCACCTAGCACGCTTTCCTCTCATCAGCCTCACTTGCAGCTTGCACAAAAGCTTTCTGTCTCTTTTGCATACTTCTCGTGGATTCCTCTTGATTCTCAGGAAATGTCTGACCCCTGGAAGTGAGTCATGTTTCATCATGAAAGCCTCTGCTGATGTTTTCTACTATCTTTCTGTCATCATGCTGCATTTAATACCATTCATCAGCTCTAATAATAAGCACTAAGAGCAAAACAGTATCCACGACTAGCAGCCCTTGGAAAAGTTGAATCACTGGCTCAGGGACACGCCTGGCAGTTTCCACTGGAAGCAGCTTGGAACAGCTCCACTGAGAACCAGACAGAGCCACCAGCTCGGCACAGGGTCAGCTCCCCGCCCAAACAACAGTCACTGCAATGCTCAGAAGATTAACTCCCCCTGCTATTTTCCTCAAAATCCACTGCTTTGGGAAACTGAAGGTAAAGAACAAGATGCATTTGCAAAGCACACACACCAGTGCTGCTCAGGTGCCAGCAGTGCCGCTGGAAGCGATTCTGAGCACCAACACGTACATCCGAGCACCGAGTGAGTCACGATCAGTTTTAATCTGAAGTTGTTCCACTGATGCAGCAGACGATTTGTTCCACATCAAGCTGTCTACGTTATGATGTTCAAGCAAGCAGACTTAGCTCATGTTTCATCTGCTAGAAACCAAGATATTTCTCAGAAACACAGTCCATTTAATTCTACTTGTTTTTCACCACTGGACTGCTATTAATATGCACACTGCTTTTGTTTGGATAACTTCTCCATCACTCTTCAGCTCGTTTCTAGTGGGCACTTCTCCAAAACCATAATATCCCTGCAAATGTTCACCATGGTCCCAGCTCAGGAAAGGCTAAAGGCAGACAGGACTGCCGAACAGCGATCAAGCAGAATCTAACAAAGCCCATCTCCCTGTGTTATTTAGCACTGATGAGAAACAAATCTAACTTTAAAATAAATTTTTAAGTAAGCATAATTGTGATTTGATGAGCTGGACAACATATAACTTGAGTGCCTGCACGAACCAGACAGAGCACTCATCAGAAGAACCGGTAACGTCACAGCGCAGAGAGGGAGCAGCTACCTGTGCACTCCCAGCTCTCGCATCCGCCTGTGCCGTTGGGAATGGGGTGATTGCCCTACAGACCTGATGGCTTCAGGAGATCAGCTCACACTTCCAACAAAAGGCACACAGCTTGCAGGTGCATCCGGCGTTACAGAGGACGCCTCTGCATCCCTGAGGGACGGCGCGGCTAGGGCTGCACAAGCTGTCCCCAGGAGGAGAGAGACCACCAAGATCTCACCAGTCAGGCACCAACCCTTTGTAACGCGTAACTTCAGAACTATTCAGTGTACACGTTTATAAATGAGAACAAAGAACAAGCTCATTACTAGTTCTTAATGAAGACAGGACACGATAGCTATCAGACAGACGTAGTGGCACGGTAACTGGATTAGGAGATCTGTAAATATAGCTCCTTGGAACTGGAGGCTCTGTAAGAGTTTTAAAGCAGAAAGGAAACTATGCCTTAAGGACATCTGCCGTGTTAGCAGTGAGAGCCATCAAAGCCTAGCACGAACCAGATCCTCTGCCACCCAGGGTCTAAGTCACTGTCTCCTTGCAGGCGCATTGGATTTCTCTTCTCTCACCCATGGCCCTCTGTCACCAGGACAGTGGTGCACATGAAGTCCCTTACTGTACTGTGACAGGCACCAACAACAGGATCCATCGATACATTCCTGCCAGGAATGGTTTGCAGACAAGAGTGATCCGTCAACTACAACGCAGCAAAATCGCATTAACATGCAACTAACATCACGAGGCCAAAAAGACAGGGAATCAGGAGGCAGAAAAATTTAATTGCATGAATGCTACTTAGTTATTTTTAGCATTACATGAGAACCCTCACAGAATATAGGCTTTATATAGCAGCCTTTGCAGAAATTGCTACCAAGCTTCTCACAGTTCTGCCCTACGAGAGCAGTACTGCCATTAATGCTGACCTGCAGCAACCGGCTGATTAAGACACAAATCTCAATATTGCTCACAATAAAACAGCGAGTGTCAGAGATAATAGCCGTCATAAGTGCGTTTGATTTCAGCTGCAGAATGGCCAGGTGAAAAAAAAAAAAAAAAAAAAAAAAAAAAAAAAAAAAAAAGAACTTTTACGGTGTCTTGCCAATAACAGTCATCTCTGGGGAGCCATCAGAGGATGCCTGTTTCTGAAGCAATCACTGATGGGCTGCGAGCAGAGAAAATACACAGCTACGTGTGAAAATGCCGGCAGGTCACAGGAAACACATCGCAGGCTCCCAGCGAAGGCTGCGCAGGACGGTCTGTGCGTCTGTCTGAGAGGGCTGCACGAGGGAGAGGCATTCAGGGTAAGTGAAGGGGCCACAAAAGGGAAAGTTAAAATTTAAAAAAGCGAGAGAAGATTGGATAAAAAAGGAGGCAAAGCCAAGCAAAGAAAGGAAGAAAGGAGATACATTTATAAAAGCATCCAAACTTTGACCCTCTGTAGTGGTCAGACAGAAATCCCTGACCTAAACAGATGTAGAAAAGCCTCCACCCAAACGGTGAAGCTCAACTGATTAGATCCAGATCCAGGTAGGAAAAAAAAGATTCCAGAAGAGCAGGGGCCATTGCTGGCCTTCATTCCATGCAAAGCCAGTGCTACATGCAAGAGCTATGCAAAGACTTAACTCTGATCCCAGAAGGAAAACCAGAGAAACCCAGCACACAGCTGCTCCTTCGCTCCTTTTTGAGGAAGGGAAAATCTCCTTTGGCAGCGGGATTTTGCAAGCTGTTAGAGACTACAAGGAGAAGGAAAGACAAAGATGCAGAGTATCACTTGCACGCAGAAAAGGCATTTCTAGAAGGAACCTCTTCTGAATTGGCATTCTCCATCCCCCTGCCATGAGGCACACGGGAGGGATGGCCCTGAGAACAGCTCTGGCCCTGCAGCATCCCAGGCTTGCTCAGCTGCTAAAAAAAAGAAAAACACACACAAAAAAAAAACCAAACAAAAAAACCCCACACCAAACCAAACCCAGCCATGGGTTTCATGGTTTGAAATTATGCAGGTGTATAGATTAACAGCAGCAATGGGCCTTCAAAGAAACAATTCGATAACCAACAGCACACTGCAGACGCCAAACTGTGACCGTTTGTGGAGCAGTCAGGAATTTGCAAGCCATTCACGGGCTGAAATTCCTGCACATCCAAAGCTTTTGTGCAAATACCAAACCAGACCAACTCGCCCGCAGAGGCGCCCGGGTCAATCGCCCCGCACCGCCCCGCACCGCCCCGCACCGCCCGCTCCCCGCAGCGGCGCGGACCCGGCAGCGGCACCGCGGCAGCGCGGCAGCTCCACCTGGCGACCACCCCCCTCCTGCAGCCAGGAACGGGAAAGTCGTCAAAGTCCCTCCGCATCCCAAAACGAGCCGGGCGTAAACGGTGTCGGACCGTTACACCGCCCTCAGAACGCACTCCTGAGCACCCAGAGGGGCCACCAGAAGCTTTGGGATTAAAAGCCACAGTTTTGGCAGACGCACAGAGAAACCACTTTCTTCAGGGAAGAGAGGCAACAAGCGCCCGCGGAGACCCTTCCCCGAATCACCGCACCGCTTCCTTTACACACATCTGTCCAGATGCTCCAGAAAGATTATTTGGGTAAGACAGGACAAACTTTACAGACTTACGAATTACAACAGGCACCGAAGACTCGACATTATCCTGTCCCCCAGCGTCAAAACCAGAGAAGTTCGAGAGCCCAGGTGCCAGCAATTGGGATTTTCGACTCTTGGCCGGGGTAATTTAACATTCACATCTTTGTTACTGCAGAATTGCTTGGGCAGGCGAAACCCCAGTTGCAGAGACCCGCAGTCTCCAGGCAGACACTGTTTAGAGCAGAGCAGCCCAAAGAGGTGAAACAGAGGGAACGCTGACCACCGAGGGTGAGGGAAACAGCACAAACAATGCAGCTGTCGATTAAAAAAAAATATTAGATATCTCACAACTTTATAGCAGACCAGACACAGAAGCACGTTTGGACAACTGCCAGCATGCTAAAATAGCAACTCTGGGGCTTCTGTGGTACCCCATCAGCTTCCAGGAGACGGTGGACTGCTGCCAGACTAAATGCATTATGAAAGCAGAGAAGGGGGATGGGAGAACGCAGAGTCATGAGAGGGGGGGAAAGTGAGAAACAGGAGTGAAAAGAGGAATGAGATGCATATAAAGAAGAGACACAATCAAGGAGTGTGAAGGGGAAAAAAAAATAAATAAAAGATGGGAAGGAAAGGTAAAGGGGATTCAAATGGTGGGGAAGCTGAGTAATATTTGCAAGAAAACACAGAGAAACAGCACTGAAAGCTAAACTGGGAAGTTGAGGGAGGTGATTGACCAGGAGGATATCCAGCTTCCTCCACTTCCTTATCCCATCTCCCTGCAAATGCCTAAGCCTCCCCAGGCTCACGCTCTGGAGCCAGGCCTCCTCTTCCACGGCGCTCGGACTCGTCGCGAGCCTCCCCGAGCCTCTGCCACAAGCCGCTCCCCAAGCCACCGCTCCAGCTCACGTCAGCCCCCGGCACCCCGACTGCCAGCTCTGCCAAACGCAATGCTGCTCTGCTGGCACGAGACCACAGGTTTCCCCGGGCCATAAAGCCCTGAGCCAATCCACTTCCCTCGAGTTTCTGCGCCAGGAAGGAGAACGCCTTCAGATCCCCTTCCAACCCAAAAGGACACCTGCAAAGGACAACGCTTCCTACGGTTTTCCTACAGAAACTGACCCTGTCCTATCCAATCATTCTCTCGCTCAGTGGGAGCCGACCTCGTACAATCTAAAACACCTTTCAAAAGCTTCATTTATTTACAGGTAAAAAAACCAAAAAAAAAAATCATAAATCGTAAGAAAAGAGAGCCCCTTCCACATTCTCTCCCCAACTCCTGTTTCCCAGCACCTGGAAGTTTGGTAGCAGTACGTTCTCTCTGGAGGGAAGGGAACGCTGACACGCCAGCAGCGCTGCCCGATGCCGTTGTGCGAGGGGCAAATGACAGAGCAGAGGCAGGGACCTGTCTTACCAGAGTTCCCCGGTGTTATTTCAACAGAAGCGAAGTAAGCATCAGGCTCTCTTATCAGCTGCTGAGCAGGAGGAAACAAGCTCAAGCTCGGGAATGAACTCCATCTGGTGGCACCAGTTCCCAAGGAGTGCCTGCAAAATAGGAAAGGTTTCACTTAATGGCATCGTGGCTTAACCTCAACGCGTTTCACTGCAAACACCGTGCTTTTAGGGGAGGAGGTGGGATGGGGGTCCATTCCGTCCAGTCCACTGTTTCTGCTGCTTCTGGAAAGAAAGAGCCCAGTGGAACACAACGTAAGTCTGGGGGGAAGCAGAAAACAGGAGGGAGTGGAGGGGACCAGCCACAGAAGGTGGAGAAAAGAGAAACACAGCAGGAAGCCAAAGGAGAACAGAGGAGACACAGCATTTCCCTGCGTAATCGTGGTTCGGGATAAAGGAAGACTAAGCACCTTTGTACGGAACAAAGGCCGCGAGAGCGTCTTAGTTGCACCAAGAGCAGCAGCACTGCCCGGAGGGACCCCCCTCTCTCCAGTTCAGCAAGCACAGGTTATGTGAGGATGCATCAGCCGTCTGGGGCAGCGCAGGCGCTGCGTGCAGCCGAGGGCTAGGGAAGGAGGACACCAGTCACCGCTCTGAGCGGAGCTGGCCCGAGGGGCTGCAGACAGCAGAGCTGCTGCCAGGGTGCAGCCACCCACTCCCAGTGGCATGGGAGGCTCCCACAGCTGAAAGCAAAAGTTCCCACGTCCCATGCTGAGCAGAATCGTCTCCAAGTATTCAAGGAGAGAGCCCAGAACCACAAGCATCATTTTACACCCCAGGGAATGCAACCGGAGCTCATGAGCACTGGGTTTTTTACCTCCTCGGGGACCTCTCTCAGGAAAGGGAGGCATGGACGATGATCCAAAGTCCTGTTGTGAAGGGGCCATTTGCCCGTTTGGAGAAGCATCCCACCAGTAACCCAAGGCCGTGTCACAGCTGTCCCGTTCAACGAGGCAAAAGATCCTGTCACATGTGTTGTCACCGATACCAAAGAATTTGGTGCCAGGTCTGCAGAGAGAGATCCCATGACACAGGGCTAGTGACACGCCGACAGCACTGTGGCTTCACGCGCTCTTAACCCAAGGCGTGCACAGCCATTTTGACAGGGCTTCACAGGCGTGCGCAGTACCAGACGTGCTGGTAATGTCTTCAAACACAAAAATCAAACCACCTGACAAAGTTCCTCTGACTTCCAAGGCAAAGACAGTCTGCACAGCCCCAGGACAGGTAGGAATTTCTGTAAATATCTACCGACAGTTTCATCAGCAGATCCTATCTCCAGCAAGCTGACATTGCTCAGACCCGCCTCTTGACACAGTCCTCGATTAGTCTAGCCAAGCTGCAGAGAAGAAACAGGTTGTTTCCAGAATTCAGGCAAAAGGGTGCTGCCGTCTGCCCCTCTGAACTTCACTGCCACGAGGCGACAAAGAGGCTTCCTTGTGCCTCTGCTCCTGGATGAGCCTCTCCCCAAAAGAGCTGCAAATCAAACTGTTTTCATCCACAATAACCATTGTGGATGAAAAGTTCAACAAAAACTCCACAAGTAACGTTAGGTTGGAAGTCATTAAGGGCAAAATGGAGAGAAACAGGAATCAAGGGTCTAATTACACCTCTCTGGAAATCAACCTCGATTCGTTACCTTGTGCTCAGCCTGGAACAGGTCACTTAGCAGGCAGTAACTTGAGCTGAGACTAGATGCTTCTGTTTAACCAGACCCTCCTGGGAAATGATGAAAAATATTCCTGAGGTGAAAAGGATGCAGCACCCAGATGTGCTAACTTCAAAGTCACCTGGAAGGGCCCCGCTCCACGGGCTCTCTCTGGATAAAGAGAGTTGCAAAGCAAAGGAAAAAGATGGAAGTGGGATGGAGCAGGAGAGGGGACCTTGTGCTTTGATAAAGAGGCAAACGTACACAAGAAGCTCACCATATTTCACTTACTGAACACCCCCACAATTCCTAAAGAATCAGAACCCCCGGGTTTTCGAATCATAGAATGAAGAATGGAAGCCGGCGGGACCTCTGAGCAGGGGGAATCTGATCCAACGGCTGCCTACAGTAGTCAGGGTCTTCATCTTTCTGCTAAGTGTCACATTTTTGCACTCTCAAAGTCGCTCTCTACTACTGCCCTGGCCTTTAGCAGTTTCCTTAGAAAGGAAAAAAAATGATTTGTCTAATAGGGTATTAAATTCCAGGAGTTTGCTTCGCCACGGACAAGGCCAGACTCTCCTTTGCAACAGCCCCTTACGTGTACACGGAGACTTAAGTCTCCTCCTCCGGCCTCGGTGTATTCTTCTCGCTAGGCTAGATTAACCTCAGTTAATCTTCCTAAATAGGCCATTTTACCTTCGTAACTCTAAAAGCCATGAAGGAGAATAGCTGTCATCTCTTATATCCTGGTTTGCCGTTGTAACGGCACAATCCACTAAATTCAGAGTTTTACAGACAATAGCCAAACCAGACTGATTGAACCCAGAAGAGAACCCATTTAAAGGAGTCATTTATCAGCAAATCTATTACATTATAGTAGACACTGTTCTTAAACGAGGGACTGGTTTATTAAGCCAGTTCCATCAGAGAGGACGCTCATGTTTTCTATTTGACGGAAAAACGAATGCTTAAGTAGCAGACATTTTTCAAGGCAGCACAAGAGAACCGTTTTCGTGGAAGACAAATACAAGCAGCTCTTAACGCAAGATTGCATCTCACAAATACCTTGCGGTCAGATTACTTTCTCAGGCATTCTGGAGAGCAGGTGTGATTTGCTTTCCAGCACGGCGTCCTTGCTTCTGAATTTGGGCAGCACATGGTCCGGATACTCTTCCTGCAAAACAGACAGCGATTGCATTTGCAGGGTATCGAAGGGAGAGCAGAATTAATTATCTGAGGCTCTGGAGTGTTGATAGAGCAAGAATTACAGAGGATAGTTGTGAACATAAACACTGCCCTACCACCAGTAACAAATTATGTTCGATTTCTCTTTCCTTTTTTTTTTTTTTTTTTTTAATAAATCAGGAAATTACTTTTGCAACTGCTGTGCCTTAGCCCTCATCTTTCATCAGAGGACATTGTCGTTACCTAGGCTATGAGGCACTACAGTCAATGCCAGTCTTCATAACATGTCATCAACGTCTTTATTGTTAGCACTGTCTGTAATTTCTTTCATTGCTATGCAGAACTCATTCAAACCTGTGAAAACAAGCATTGCAAACTGAGACCTAGACTCAACCAGATAATTCATAACTGAAAAAAAGATCATAAAGATGACACCCTGTAACGGCGTTGTATGAAAGGTGAGCCCAAAGAGAACCCTGCGGCACATTTCTACAGTTTCCAAATCAGCAAATGCATTTACTGGAAGCCTAAATGGTGCGGCTCGCAGCCATCGTGCACCCGGACAGGTACGGTGCACAGCTTTTTATGAATTGGCCATTTATACACACCGCTTTCAGTTCGCACGTGTATCTGCAACAATTTTTCACAGAAACCACTACATAACTTTGAAATACTAAAAGTGTGTTGTGAACACACCTCACTCATCAAAACTTTCCTAAATGGATCAAGATGGAATCACGGGTTGCAGCTGTTATCTTCCCTCACTATTAGAAACCTCCAGCCTGAACGTTCCTGCCTTTAAATATTGAATGTCTGGAGGAGGAAGTGAAGTTACATTTTTCATAAAGAGCATATATTAAACTAGGAGGAGAGGAAACACTTTCCTCATCAAATATTTTGCGAGATGTTTCCCAGCCAGTTTGCTGTGCACTGCAAGGGATCAGAAGTTCCCTGTCCCACTTGCCGTGCAGAGGAGACACCTGAAAGGCAGTCCTTGGCCTCTGCCTGGAAACCTCCTAGGCTGACAGTCTGATTGAACAATGGACTGCACGGAGCTTTTATGGCACGTGGAATCTCATAACCGTGTCCTGCAGAAAGGGAGGAAGAGTTGCAGTACAGCAAATACACCGCAGACCCTTCCAGGGTTACTGTTCCTGACAGACCGTCGGTACCTGCGAGAAACAGCCTCTGTCCGAAAAGCTTTACCGTCCAGGGGAACCACGCTAACACCTGACAGCCACTGTCACAAACCTCTGTTTTCTTCTCGTTCTCCCAGAAAGCTCTTCTTTGAGAGAAAAGCCAAGATTAAATACCGGTTTGCATCCAGCTTTTGAAAACAGACTCACCTCCGCTGTCCCCTCGTTTTAACCTCATCTGCTTATCACCTCATAAATATCAACCTGCAGATCTTTGAACACGTCGAGATTTATGTCCGTGCTGTCCCATGAGATTTAATGTCTCCTGAATGTCTGTTCATCCTTATGCATCCCCTGGGGACAAAATCAGAGGCAGAGCACTGTGAGGAGATTGACAGAGAACCATTTTACAAAATTATTCTCAAGAGGAAAAGGTCTGCAAAACATCTCTCCGACTTAACAACAGAAACGACATCAGTTCATGTTTCCTACGGCTCTGACAGGTCAGACAAAAATATTTTTAATATAGACATGCATATTACATATTTATATATAAAATTTTAATATTATGCTTATTGTCATATTATTTCTCTGTTGTTTTAACAAATATTTATTTGTGTAATTATATATCAATATGTTAAATATATATATTATTTAAAGGCCACAGTTCAAAAAGCCAGCCAGCTGCATTGAAAAAAAGAAGAGTAATTTTCATAGCCAGTGGCCTTTGCCTCTTCAAAGCTGGAATTGCCTTCTGGGAACTTTCTTTTTGGTCTTAGAAAATTTCAAGGTAAGTTTAACTTTGTTCCTTCTCTATTAAACAGAAAAAAAAAAAAACCCAAACATTCTTAGAAGATACAGATTGTCTGTCTTAATGACAGTGTAAGTATTCATATTATCAAAACCACCGTTTTCTTCAGTCTGATCCTTCAGTTTAACAGGTATCACTCAAAAACAAAAACCCCTTTGGTTTGGGTTTCTGTGGACGGACTTTGCCTGTACCAAACTAGCTCTTTTCTGCAGTACTGCTACCTCACCCGACACTCCCTGTCCCTGTGCACCCATCGCTCCCGTTAGCCACGGCACACTGCTCTTGTCCCTGCTTTCCTTGAGCGCTCTCTCCCATCAGATTCCTTGCGGGCGCTATCCGTACCCTTTCACGGCATGACTTTGTTCCTACACATTCATCCCGTTATAACTGCAGCCTTCTCTGATTCCACTTCCACACCTTTCATGCTCCCTAGTCACATCTGTTTAGCACTCCTCTTTCCTCTGACTCCAGGCCCATTAATTATCCAAACGCGGTTTCTGCGAGGAGCTGACGGTCACAGACACAGGAATCTCACCCCAGGAGATCTCACTCACCAGAGTGTACTCAGGTCTCCTTTCAGCAAAACCACAGTTTGCATTTTGGCTCCCTGTGTTCTAAGCATCATCAGCTACAGCATTGCACCCTCTCAGCCAACCTGCTGCAATTTCGTATTCCAATTAACCAGCAGTGGATCTGCAATGCCTTCACCTCCCCGTGCTCTCTCTGCATTAAAAGATCAGTGAATTCTTTATCTGTCTGCTCAGGAAGCGCAGGTGCCCCGATGGACATTCCTTCATCCCTGCCAGTAGCGGGGCTGCCTGCAGCCCCTGCGTCAGGGCGCGTCATTGTCCGCGCTCACACGGAAATCGAGAGGCTCGGTCCGAGGCTGCGATCACCAGGCTAGTTTGAAATCTGCAGTACGGATACTCACCAGGATTACACACTTACTTGCAAAAAGTATCTTTCTCTTGTGGGATGCAGATTCCAGCCTTATCCTTGGCAGGGTGTTCTAAGAAAGAAAAACTCCCACTCCTGAAGGACACGCGCGTTCCTGTGAACGGACATTCAACCGGACTGCAGGATGACAGAGTGCTGAAGTGCCCACGGTAAATAGCAATACGATACAACAGCAAGGAAGTTTCTGGCCTTTATTTGAAGGCTTTTGACAGTTACAGTAAGAATTGTCATTGCAAACCAGGAATTTTTAAAAAATTGAACAGTAAAAGTTAAAAAAACATCCACAAGTCCACCTGCAAGTAAGACATGCTGGTACAGAAAGGAGATGTGAGCTCTTACTTCTTCCGTTCCGCTCATTTTTCAAACATCTGATAAAACTAAGATACTAAGAAAGGTTGGATGCTATCAGAATTGTTCTGGCAGGTGAGCACTTAATATTTAACAGCAATATTTAACATACTGTACCAGTGCAACAGAGTAGCTATGGTAAGTCTATGGTTTGAGTTGGGCTTATCATTGTTCTTTTCTTCCCCAAAAGGACATTACAAACAGATTATGCCAAGATATCTATAGCATAGTCATAAGTTGACTACATGAGTTTGTCCCCATTCTATTCATAACTCATCTTGGTAGCACAGGAGTGATGTAAGCAATTGGAAATCTCAGCAGCATTTGACAAGGTTGCCGTTAGAATTCAGTCGCACAATGCACGTCCGCACACACAGCCTCGCCAGGCGCACTAGCAGTTTTTCTGACTCACCGTTCTCTTAGCAGGAAAGGACATTTGCTCGCTTTGCCAGCAGAGATCAAAATCAACCTAACACAACCCATCTGATGACCTGGCTGCCTCACAGTTCCACACGTGCAATCTCTCTTAAGAGACTTGAAGCAACCAGGTCCCCGCGCAGAACTGGACTGCAAAGAGCAGACACCCAAGAAGTCCTCTTCGAATTCAGCCACATACTATTTCCACCTTTTGCTCTGAGTTGCTGGAATAATGGAATATTTAGAGTCAAAAAAAATATGCTTCCAACCTCAAAGCAAGTAAGTAACGGTGAAGATTTTATGTGCGTCAAAAGCCCCGTTCTACGTCTGCGCTTCTGTAGCGCGACACGTTTCGCAGTACCAGCAGGCAATGCCAGCAGTGCCCCCCGTTAGAACAGGGCACCCCCAGAGCAGGGAGGGCGTGCTCCGGCGTGGCAGGGAAGCCCCGCAGGGAACACTCCAGTTCTGAGGTCAGATACATCACACCACTCCTCTGAAGGTGCTGGTCCGCGCACACATCTGTGACAGCAACGTTTAAGCTCACCTACGAAACACAATTCACATCAAACCAATCAACTGAGTTTACAGCCAATCTGCTCACGGAGGCTGGTGACAGACACCATTAACATCTCATTGTTTACAACTCATAACCAGTGGTTTAGCAGTTTTAGAACACAAACACAAAGCCACGTGACAGCATTCCTGTCACACAGCCCCATTCCCACACCCTTAGAAGCAGGAAGCCAACAATGCACTCACATTTCACCAAAAAAAAGATGTGGGGAAAAAAAGGCAACTGTTTCCCCAGCACACTCCAAGGACAGTTCCACCATCACTGCCACTCCAGTTAGCAACGACTGTAACTAGGGCTGGAGGATGAAAGCTGATATTCCATCGCAAGAACTACCACGAACTTCAGCTTTGCCTAACGGTATCTGAAAGCATAGAGACTCCAGCAGACATGACACTCTTGAAATACAGAACTTTATTTAAAAACCGCTTAAAATAGAAAAACCCTGTCAAGAAAAATCCAAGTCAAATATGGTTTCTCAGTAAAATGGAGTTTTAGGGCAACAAAAGTCTAGAAGGCCACAAGAGAAATAGCACCACTGCAATTTTAAACAATGGCTAGATACTTGCATTTTTGGCATTCACTGATTTTGGGTTTTTCTCTGAATTTCACAAAGATTCATGCACTACACAACAATTACCATAAAATGCTCTCCTACACACCATTTAGGACAAGCTACCACCAGAAACGAATGAATACAAGCACAACAGGACTGATCAATCTCAGTAGTGAGGGGGGATCAGAAGTCTTGCAGGATCTTGCCAAACACAACAGGAATGAGGGGCATGATAGCAAAAAAGGACAGTTAAGGAAAGTATTTTAAATATTAATATTTAAGTTAGTCTCAGTACTGTATTTTCTGCAATAACATTAGCTCTGTTAGCCAGCATATTTTACTTTTTACCCCAGAAGACTACTGAACTGGCAGTATTATTATTACGTATGCCCTGGTTTGAAAGGGGGGGAAAAAAAAAAAAAAAAAAAAAGGAAAAAGACCAAAAAAATCATCAACCTCACATGATCAATCCACTTTCATTATAAGATAGTTGCACAGTCCAAGTCCTGTTACAACTATTGGATTTGATCAGATTTCCTTGGGATGAGAAGGAGAAAAGAACAAGTAAGAGACCAAAAAGTATGCCAACAAAAATAAAAAGAAACAGGACATACAGAAACAAGAGCCAGGAAGGAAAACTACTTCTGAAGAACATTTTAGGCAGTGACACTGGATGCCCGTTGCTTTTTTGTTGGTTTATTTTTTTGTTTCGTTTTTCTTACAGAAAACACAGTACATTTTGGCAAAGTCATTAGCCACGATGCCACAGAAAAAGGCTTTAGCACTCTTCAAGGTAATTTATGTGTCTCAGCTGTTCATACTCCCTCTAATCTTGTGACAGGCAATGTTCAGGCCTATTTCATCGAGAACTAATCACTTAGTAAGCAGCTTTACACAGGAATGGAGTTTTGTTTTAACAGCCCCTTTTGAGCACTTGCTGACAAGGGATTGCCAGGCAAGCCCTCTCCGACAGCAGTGAATGGAATTAAACAAGCACCTACCCCAGTATGAAGCACATAAAATCTCCTGTCACATTACTTCAATTTGGCATACGGAAGCATATTTTAAATACTCTTAAGGCATTTTATTATAATTTCTGTGCTGCAATTTCACATTAACTCAATCTTTCTGTGAGTCAGAGTCTAATTTCTCTACTACACAGCACCTTAGATACAAAAAGAGCTTTCCCACAAACCAGTGTTTTACCAGCAAACGATTCCGCAACAAGTTCCAAATATTCAGCCTCTTGCTCCCTAAATATACCACCTAGATGTGAATACTGCTCTGCTACACAGTGAGAAAGAGCTCCTAACTCAGACCCACCACAAAAAGTTAAACTTCTGCAAAGTGCACTTTAAGAAGAGGTACTTTTTTGCTTATGAAAAGAAACCAGTGAGTCCTCTAAGAATAAAGTGGAGTATTTTACAGTTAAGCACATGATCTGGGGCAAAGAATTCTGATGTTGCTGCTCTGCTGGTACAGTATGTGGTCTGTTAATACTCTTCTTGTTCCTCCTGCGGTGCTCCTTCGTCAGGTATCACAAAGCCTTCCTGAAGGGGAATAAAACAAGCACTTTAATGAAAACCTGATGTTAAACCAGTTCCTTTCTACTCTGTATGCTCTTTTTTTCCCCTCCTTTTACTTAGGATAGATACCCTTAAGTCACCATTTAGAGTGTCAAGGTATATTACCAGAAGAGTTATTTTCCTCATCTTTGATCTATCTGCTACATACGCTCCATGAAAGGCTAACCTTGCTTGCTGTCTGACTATAATTATGTTATCTGTTCCTTTATTACAGGAAAAAGCTAGGCCATAAACCTAAAGGGAAAAAAAAAACAATAAACCAACAAGCAACTAGAAATAGAGGGAGCCCTGGAAAGCAAACCAGCTTCCAATTACAAGGGGAGGGAGGAACTATGCAATACAATTTATACCAGACTACTTACATCTGTGGCATAAAGAATTTCCACAATCCTCTGCAACACTGGATCATTCTCCCCTTCGTTCTCCTGGCAGATCAATTCAATGTTCCTCAATTTGCCAAAGTAGAAGTCTCTCTCCTTCTCCAGATCTTCAACAGTAAGTTTCAATACACTGATCTACCAAAGGGCATCAACAATAATTTATCCATCAAAGAGAACTCAGTAGTATCTACTCAAAAGGTAAGGCCCCAAAGCTCTCAGAAGGGTGTTACTAGGCAAAGCACTTCAGAAGTAACCAAGATGGAGGGGGGAAGGGGAACTGTGAGAGGAGGAAAAGGTCTGTTTCTCAAATTGTAATATTTTTGCCACAACAAAAGCCCAGCGCAATACCACTTGGAAATTCTAAATGCTTGTTACATGAAATAGGTAAAACACTAACTGCCTGCCATGTTCTTTGCAGACATTCTTTCGAGACAACTCCCACGCTGACGGCCGTTTCAGTTGTATTACATTCAGTATTTCAGGGAAGCAGCAGCTGCTCATAGCTCAGTTGGAATGCTGTGATAGCTGCAACACAGCTGTGGAAATACTCAAAACCAACGCTATGTGTGCCATGGCACATACAAGGGTTAAATGGCTGGGTGCTCGTGTACTGCAAAGGGGCTTCGCTCCTAGCAGGAGAGCAAGACCCTTGCAATGAAGGCTTTTGATTAAGTGTTTTCAAATGAGCTTACAAGATTCAGATCATTTTCTTCCATCTGCCTGACCCAGTCATTTCATGCTATCAGAAAAAAAGAGCTGCACATAAATCTAAAACCCAGGGCCATTCTGGTCAACACACCTGCTCAATCAATCCTGCTGATTCATCATCTCCTCCTGCCTTCTTGACCATTCCAGTGCCAGCTTTTGGCGTTGCTGCGGTCCTCTGTGTGACAATGGGCCTCTGTGGGGCTGCAAGAGTAATTCAGTGTTAGTTCCTCTCCGGACACCTTTCTTCCTCCTATAAAGGTACCATCCCCCTTCCAAACACCCTGAGGCATGTAAGAGTTTGAAGACATGTTCCTTCCTTTTCTTGACTCCATGTGCCATGTCCATTTTTTTGGCACGTGTTGGCGCCAATCCTTGCCATTTTCTCTTTTTGCGAAGACCATTCTTTCTGTAGCTGCCAGAGAACTGGGTACTACAGGATGCCAGTGTCTGAAGCCTAGCATCTCTGAAACATGATGCAAAAGTACCATCACTTCAGCCACTGATTTTAAATAGCGACTCAATCATATTTTCCCCAGAGTTTTACTGATCTAGATAATCTTTCAACTATTTCCTCTACCTGCACCGCCAGAACTGAGAGCTTTCTTGGGTTTGTTCACAACCGGAGCCACAAGGTTTGGTGCTACTGTCTCTTGGCCTTGTCGAGCAGCAACAGGATCGTACTCCTTCCCATCATAGTTTGCATCAAAAAATTTTTTGAACCACTGAACAAATTCAAAGTTGTCCTGAAATTTTCCTTTCACTAGTTTATCCACAGGAATTATCTGGAGGGGGAGGAAGGAAAAAAAAAAAGTCAAACTCCTATTACGGGTAAAGAATCTCTCTCTCTTTATAGAAAAAGTTTTTAAATTAGTGCACTCAGAAGATATGCAAGTATCATTCTCTGTCCTGTCTAGAGAAAATCCTCCTTGACCGTAACTGTATGTCAAATAGTAAGACTTTTGCGAATAATTGGAACTAAAAACAAATCGTGCTTTCACCATGAGCGTCCAAATCATTTTAAATAATTCTGCAGCAAGGTTTCTGCTACCCCAAGTTTCAACACAAAACTTCTCTGTACATTTGAAGCTGGCCCATCCAGTGCTAGCTCTCATGAATCTGAGCTGCTGACACACAGAACCACTACAAGATCTAAACACCACCTGTTAGCAAATCACAGTTTCTCTGGAACGAGGAGTGTAAGTGAAGATTATTGAAAAGATGCAGCAAGCTGTGAAGTCTGTAGGCCACGAGCCCAGAGTTCAGGGGCCAAGAGCCATTGCCACTACGTGATCATTCGGCGTTTAAAAGCACAACCGGCTGTCCGCTCCTGGACACGCGGCACCGGCTACTTCCCTCAAGCTGCTCGATGAAGCATGTGTCGAGGCTGCTGGCTAACACAGAATGAGACTGTTTTAAAGGCAGGAAAAATCTTTAGCACAGAAATGTTCTGCATCATAACAAACATGCTGGCAGCAGCCTTCACCTAGGTAAACCACCCTTCCGTAAGCATAACTATCACTCAATCTGAAAAAGCTTTTTTTCCCAGGTCCCATTTTCACTAGCTTAAGATTACACATGCTTGTAAAGAGGAACTGGAAATCCTCAGGACTACACTACCAGCAGGGCACGGGAACGTGCCTGGTACAACAACGGTTCAACCAAGAAGATCAAGTAAACCTTATCTTGCAAAAGTTTCAGCATTACTCTGTGCTACGTAAGTTGCCCAGAATTAAAATGTAACATTTCATCTCATCAGTACGAACGGGAAACCTAACCTTGGCTGGAGCAAAGCATATATTGTTCTACACAAAGCGAGGACCCCAATGCAAACCAAAAGCAAAGTTTTGAGATTTACAAACCAAAAGCAAACTCCGTTCCCAGATTTGTTCTGCTCTAAATTTGAAGTACATTCCATCTACTTTGATATTCAGAGCACAGAGAACCAGTTACAACCCAGCTTACTTTGTCAACACCCATTCGTTTAAAACCCGCTTGTAGAACCTTGAAGTTCTGAATGTACTCATGTTCCAATTTTGCTTGAAACTTGACTTTCTTGAGTGCTACAGAGCCTGGGAAGAGCATGTCCATAAACTGACAGTATGCAGCACCTGCCAAAAGAAAAAGAACAGAAATCCTCGGATGAATCAAGTCAGCGCACTAGCCTACGTAAGTTACTTCCAGCCGGATCAGCAAACTGACCTGACTCATCCCACAGCTACACAATCCCTCAGAGGCAACAAAAGCGACAAAACAGGAACCTGCAGCCTCCTACTTTGGTGCAGCCTGGCTGTAAATAAGCTCAAGCAAGCTGCAGAACCAAACTTTTGGTCTCACACTTGAACTCTTCTGAACAAGAGCAATACTGCCTCTCTAACTCCAAAAGAGTTAGGGATACCAGTACAGATCCAAGATGTGTCCTGGTTTCAGCCGAGATGGAGCTGATTTCCTTTCCAGGAGCTGCTGTGTTTTGGATTCAGTACGGGATTTGGCACGTGAAGAAGGGGGGCCTACAGGAAGGATGGGGACAGGCTGTTCAGTAGGGCCTGTTGTGATAGGACAAGGGGTAATTGGTTTAAATTAGAAGGAGGTAGGTTTAGATTGGATATTAGAAAAAAATTTTTCACAATGAGAGTTGTAGAGCACTGTCCCAGGTTGCCCAGAGAGGTGGTGGATGCCCCATCCCTGGAAACGTTCAAGGCCAGGCTGGATGGGGCTCTGAGCAACCTGATCTAGTCAGGGAGGTCCCTGCTTCTTGCAGGGGGGTTGGACTGGATGACCTTTGAAGGTCCCTTCCAACCCTAACCATTCTATGATTCTAAGAATGCTGATAATACATGCCTTTTCCAGCTTGCCGGGTTTCACTGACGTACAGGTACAGGAAAGCGGGAGGGATACAGCCGGTAGAGCTGACCCAAACCGGCCAAAGAGCGTCCTGCGTACCACAGACGTCGCGCTCAGTACCTAAGTGGGACTTGGCTCTCCCTCTCAGGAAACCGCGGTTCCGAGACCGCTGCTCAGGAAATCGCTGTTCCGAGATCGTTCCTGGTCCTGCTCCGCGATCGCTGCTCAGGCTGTATCATCATTAGGCAGTGAGAAACTGCGCACCGTTCGTTTTGTATACTTTATTATCCCTATACTTTATTACCATTATTTACACATCTACTATTACCTCTTCCTTTGCTGCCTTAGTAAACTGTCCTTATCTCAACCCACAAGCTTTCCCTTCCGGTTCTCTCCCCATCCCGCCCAGGAGGGAGAGGGGGAGCAGCAGCTGCGTGGTACGTGGCTGCTGGCTGGGGTTAAACCACGACAGACATTACAGGCATCCAGCAGGCGTGTCACCTCCTCTTGACAACACCAGAAGAACTAAACTAGAACATTATATGTAATCATTATTAAAATGGCGATACATTTACTTACTACAAACCTATACAAGGTGCCCTCAAAGGTAAGAGGGCAAATTAAGCTGGATTATATTGAAATCAAGCCTTAATCAAAGAACTGAAATAAGATAGTGTAACTTTCTATTCATTTTAAATGCTTCGTGTCCTTCAATTCAGCTCTTACTGAAATAAGAGCAAAAGAGGGATTCAGTTCGGCCACAGAGATTAGACAACCGCCTCCAAAACATTAAAGATCTTTTTAAACTGTATCCCCACTCCGCAGGGACAATGCACAACTGTGTGCCACTGAAAACACGAGCGCAGCACTCTGAGTGTTACTCCCTCCACCCGTATCAACAGAGAGTAACGGGAACCTTAACCTAAGTCAGCTGCACGATGAGCTTTCGGGAGACAGCTAAAGGCAAGAAGTAATACACCACGGTCTCGCCCTAAAGGAGTCTGTTCATCCCAAACACAGGTAACAGTCCTGCATTGTCGCGTTCTGTCAAGCTATTCTGCAGGTCTTTGGGGCTCCCACTTTCACCCGCTACTAGAAGGCTGCTGCTCATCCTCTGGTGCAAACAGATAAATAAATAAATCTTGCTGTTTGATCTCCACTGCCTTCCAGGTCGCTTGCTGAAGAACTCCAAGGCCCAGCTCAAAAAATAGATGGCTTGCTAGAAATCTGGGGTTTGCCAGCCATGGGCAGTCCACGCAATAAGCGTGATAAAAGCGAGATCACAGCATAAGCCAAAGGTCATCTTTTGTGTATTTATGCAACCTCGAATTGCTGCTGCCGCTCCTGCCCTTGGGGAGCAAAGCCAGCCTGGAAACTCCCATTTCACACGACTGCAGCAGACAGCGAAAGCCACCTCCACACCTGCAGAGGCACGAAGTGTTTTTGTGGAGACAGAAAAGGGACATTACTCAGCGCATACCACATCAACAGCTCTCAGCCTTCTCCTGAAAACAGGTGAGCTGAAATTCTGCAGAGTCAGCACTAATTATCCTCCCTTCTCGGTGACGGAGCTCTCACAGCACGCAAGACACATCAATTCTAAGCAAAACTCCTCGGCCATATGAATCAACACCGCACACACACAACAGGTTTTTAACCTGCCTATCTGAAACCCGACAATGCTTATCATTTCCCTTACTTCCGTGGCGGTAGAGCTTTAGTTCCTTCACCCTTACAGTTTTTCTCCATCATCTCACCAGACAAAAGCCACTACAAATGCCTATCAGATGTCTACTCTAAGTCCCCTCTTTCTCTGTAATCTTTGTGAACGTACCTTCCACAGCCTCAGCCACAGGTCGTACTGACAGTCCCAAACTTATCTGAAATTTATTCCTTCCTTTATTCCACCTCCAATTTCCACGTCTCTCATTCCATGAGCAACACCTTATCTGAAATTCGCTGTACAAGCTGCCCTTCCACTTCTCACCAAGTCCCCTCCACCTGCCTGTTGCAGTTATCCAAATCACCATCTTCTACCTAGGCTGCATTTTTAGCCTCGGGTTTTTTTCAGCTCTGACTCCACAGACTATTATCCTTTATTCGTTTCTACAAGCCTCCTCCCACACACACTCTCCTCCCTACGATGACACTTGACTCCATTTCGGTACCACAATCACTTCCCCTTTTCTGCCTACAACTCTCTTCGACATTCAGCGGCGCTGAAGTCAGCTCAAGCCAAAGGAAGCCGGGGTGGCACAGACCAGCATGCTCCTCTACCACACAGGGGTGTAAAGCCATGAAGGTGAACCCAAGAGTCACCAGTACGCCTTCCTCACACAGCTCCTTCTCCCAGCCTCCCAGATCTCCCCGTAGTTCTCTTCCATAAGAAATCACCTTTGTTTATGTTAGTTACTACACAGGTAAGGCCTACTCTATCCATCAAAACACCCTCTCCTAAGAGTCTTCTTTTCACATTAACTCCCATTCCTTCTTATTCTATCTACACTGCAGCGAGTCAGAAAGCATGCCTTTTCATAATGCCTACATTATTAACAACCATTTCAATAAAACCCTGACCACAGTCAGATTATAGCACTGACCGTGAACCTGCTCACACCGGAGATTAAGCCCACAGCACGGCTACGGAGGGCTGGCACAGCGGTTCACGCGGTGCAGCTGTACCTCTACAGAAGGAGGGAGCACATCAAATTTGGAACCCCCCCGCGCCGAGCCCCCTTACCTGAGCACAGCTGCTCGATCTTTGTCAGCGTCAGCTGCAGAGACTCGTTGATCCACGCGAGCATGTCATGCCGACTCAAGTTATCACTGGTCACTGAAGTAGAATACACATTAACTGCCATTTTCTGAAAGACAGAACGAGAGCCGTGAGTCCCGGGAGCGCCGGCGCCGCACGCTGCCGCCGCTGCTGTTCAGACACGCTCGCCGGGCTGCGGGGCGGCCTCCCCCGGGCCCGCACGACAACGGCCGAGCCCTGCGTGAGGCACAGGAAACGCGACGAGGCCGCCCGCTGCGAACAGCTGGGAGGGCCCGCTTCCACCGCGCTGTAAAGGAGGTTTCGTGCTTTTTCAGGAAAAATTAACGCCAAGGCACTCACGGAAACTCCGAGGAGGGGAATCACGGCTGCGGCGAGTTATCCGCCCCCTCCGCCCGCGCCGGCCGAGCCCGGCAGGAGCCCCCCCGGCCGAGCGCGGCACCTCTCCGGGGAGAGCTTCCCGGCGGCCGCTCCCCGCCCAGCCCCGCCGGCACAAAGCGGAGCCGCCGCGCTCGCTCCCGGTCGCAGAGCCCCGCTGCAGCTGCCGCCGGGCGGGGCACGGCCCGCGGCCCGCGCCCCCCTCCCGCCGCCGCCGCCGCCG